>JAQQSW010012059.1:0-12610 GCA_028646575.1 Pseudocheirus occidentalis | reverse complement strand
GGAGTCCGCAGGCCAGGGGCTCTGAAGCAGCCTGGTGGGGGCCGCAGCTGGTTCCAGCAGTTCCCTTCCCTCACTGCTTCCTTGCCCTGGGGGCAGGTTGGCCGAACTGCTTTTCTTCCCCCAAATTAATTTTCAAAGTTTCACTTTCACTAATCATCTCTGACCCTGGTTTGCGGGATTTTAAGATACCCTCAGGCAGGTGCTTTAGATCTTCTCTGAAGTAGACTCAAGCTGCGGCTTGGGAGGCTCAGATCCTCCTGGCCACCCTGGGGCCTGGCCTGGCCTTGGCTGCAGTTTTGGGCTGGGCTGGTCTCTGCTCCGGCTCAGTGCAGCCCAGCTCCTTCCCACAACCCTGGGTCTGGCTGCAGTCTCGGCTTCAGGCTGGGCTAGCCTCTGCTCCTGGCCGGCCGCAGCGATGAGCCCCTGCTGCCGAGTTGCCTTCAGCGAGAGATGTGTTTTCTATATTTTTGTGAGTCTGAGAGTCCTAGACTCTCCTACACTTTGTCTGGGCTCATATTTTATGGGTGTTTAGGGTGGCGGTGTGGGAGCTGCTGGACCTTGCTGCTTTTACCAGTGCTTAGTCAGTGCTTGATGATTTGACACTGCCTCTGGATACAGAAGATCTGAGTTCAAATTCCACCCCTGATGTTACTTATATTACCTTGAGTAAGTCACAACTTCCTGGGGCCTCAGTTTCTTTATCTATAAAATGAAGGATTGAACTAGATGGCCCATCAGCTCCCCATTGCCAAACGGGTCTAGTCCTGCACCAGAAGTACTGGAGAGAAAGTACTATTTCTCTTCTTTCCTTACTGCTGGCATCATTAGTACTTTAACTTGGCTCTAAAATCATTGAAAATGCTTTGACCCAACCTGGCGACTAGACCATCATTTATAACATTTCTATAGAAATGCTATGACATTATTTGCATAACAATAAACCATTGTATAGCCTCATATAATTGCTTCTTTTGGAACATGTTTCTGAGTTCCAAATAACCAACTGAAAAACAAACTTTTAGAAACCAGATACATTGGGGGTTCTCCTGTACATACATCAGAGTATCTCTGTGTAGAAATGAAAATTATTAAATTCAACATAAGCATTAAGCAAAACTCTGTATACTTTTAATTCTTTGGGCTACAATTACTTGTTTCTAATAAAAAATTTGGGATAAAGAATAAAAATTAAGAATTAATGCCTTTATATGGGATTGTAGTTGAGAAGGCAGATATGTAGTTCGGTGGATAGAACACTGGGGCAGGAGTCTGAAAGACCTGAGACCAAATTCTGTCTCAGATACTTAATAGGTGTGTGACCCTGGGTAAGTCATTTAACCTCTTTTTGCCTTAATTCACTGGAGAAGGAAAAAAGAAACCACTCCAGTGTCTTTGCCAAGAAAACTTCACAGACAGTACTGTCCACAGGGTCATGTAGAACCAGATGGGACTGAACAATAACAATAACTGAGTAGGTTGGTTCTCCTCTACTACCTTTTCCCTATCACACTAATTGTATCAGAAGTGTCAATTTTATTTATAGTGAATATCATGTATATTTTAGTAAATGTTTCCTTATATCTGCATGACCAAATTTAATTCTAGACTGGATTAGACTAGGGAAAATATTTCCAATTTTTTAAAGTTAGCATAAAGACCTCTCTGTATCTACATCCTTCTGGGTTTTTTTTTTTTTGGCTCAGTGTCTTGTATTTTTTATTTGTATTTCCTGATAGTGCATAGCTGTGGTTGTGAAAATCACGTGTAGTGGTTTAAAAAAAAACCATAGGGTTAAAATACAATACTAAATGCTATGTTTTATTTTGTTTATTTTCTGGTTTCCCAAGCAATCTACTAAAGGAACAAAAAGACCATCACTAATTCTTCTAAATTATAGGGCTCCAAAACAATTCTTTTGTTATACCCATTTCCCCCCCTCCCTTTACATCTGACATCTGCAGATGATCTTGGTTTGTTAATACAACTTTAAATTTGGACCTTCTTTTGATATTGGCCATTATTGCATTTTACTTTTCTCTTTAAAACAAAATGACCTCGCATTCCAAACAACAGTATTTGAATAGTTTAGGATCATACTTGTTCTTTTGAAAACACGTTTGGCTTTAAGAACCCTTGATTAGGGTTCTTAATCTTGGGTCTTTGAACTTGTTCTTAAAAATATATATGTTTAATTTTACAATATTTAATTTTACAGTGTTTTAGATACTATTTCAACATAACTGTCTTCCTTTTTAACCCTATTCATTTTATTTAATACATTTTAAAACATTCCGAGAAGGGGTTCATAGGCTTTGCCAGACTGCCAGCTTGTCAGAAAAAAGGTTAAAGTTCCCTATTCTAAACCATCAAAACATAAGGTAGAGTGTGTATATACTTATTTTAAGGCTAAAAGATGGGTTTACATGATGTCCTGAAGATGTGTTTCCCAAAGGCTATGTCAGAATATCTTAGTGTCAAAGTATCTGCTGACGGAGTGTGAATCTAAGGCCAATGAAAGACTTGCTTGTCCCAAAATATCTTCTTTGTTGTGGCAGCTGGAATCCTCAATAGAGTCCTGACTTTGCCTTAAGGCACTATGATTCTAGAAAGCCACTTTTAAAACATAAGTATTTGTCTGGGAGGGGTAGCATGCTGATCTATTAGTCTTCATGATCATATTGGTTTATCAGATTACCTAAAAGACAACAGGATGCTGAAAACGGCTTTTATTAGGAGAGGAGATTTGAGGGAAATTTGGTCCAGAAGGAACATTGCTTTAGAAAAGCAGCTGAATCCTGAGCACTCTGGAAGACAGTATGGATTAGATGATTACAAAGGTTTCTTCCAATCCTCATTCTATGATAGCACTGGGTATATTGCATATTGGAGGCTTAAGAAGCTTTTGCTAGACAGGCAGAATGGCATGGTATAGGGTTAATGGAATATATAAAATCTTCCCTGTCTATTTATAGACCTATGTGACCACGTGTTCCCCTTTTTCCTTGGAACAGGGACTGTGTTCCCAAGTCTGAAGGTACACAGGTATTTCAATCACAGATGTCTTGCTGCTTTGAACTCTAACTCAGTTCACAGCTGTGATACATTCCATGCTGAGTCACATAAAGCCTTGGCTGCTGAAAACCATATATTTTGGGGGGAAGAACTTGCCTAAGAGGAAACTTGCTTAGGGGGAAGCTTGCTTACAGGGATGCTTGCTTGCAGAAAGGCTTTCACACCTTTTGGTCCTGAGTCAATTAGGCAACTTTGGTTGTGATGCCTTTGGGTTCTGAGCCTATTTGTTTAGGGTGTATATACATATATTATAAGGTTGGAAGTTTGCTGTCCGGCTCATTCATGGGAAAAATGTTTCCCTAAGGTCTTTGTGATTCGACCAGACGGGCTCTGGATAGCTGTTCTTAAGCGCCCCCATCCTTTGTGAACCCAAATGTTGGTGCTCTTTGGTCTGATGATTACATATCTGTTACTTTGTTTAGACAGTTGAAGCCCTATCTATTGGATTCTTTTTTGAATATTAACTTCTCTCTACTCATATATCTTTCTCATTGTTTAATTAAAGTAATATTATTAATCCATTTAAAGCTATTTTTCCTTTAGAAAAGTAGATCAAGAACACAGCCCTCCTGTGTGCTGATGTATTGGTCTTACACCTCCACAGCAACTGCAAGAATCATTAAGATACACATGGTGAAAAGGGTGCTGGTTTCATGATCTTTTGAGTCCAAATCCTAGCTCTACTACTTGCTGCCTATGTAGCCTTGGAGAGGTCACCTAAGACATTTTTCATCTAGAGAATGATACAATTGGCTGTCTTGATCTCAGAGGTCCTTTCCACCTCTGAATCTATGACCCAATGATCCCAAGTGAGGGAGATAAGAGTACATAAAGAGGAAGGTAGAGAAAAGGTGAAAGAACTGAGTTCAGTTTTGCCTAGCACTGGCTATCTTTGCTGCACATAGGGTTTTCTATGTCTCTACCAGTTTTTAACAATGAGTACAGAATGTGGACGTTATTCCAATCGAACATTTCTCTGGTGGGCAGAGGAAAAAGGCTGGCTAGTACATGTATGTATTTCAATAACTCAGTTGGGGATGGGAAGAGTGTATGGACAAAGAGGCTTCAGGAAAGGTACATAAAGTTGAACTGGATTGCCAGTCCCTCCATTAACAACCAGCTACCCTCCCTGCCTCCTAGGCACCCCTCCCACTGGCTTGTTTGTCCTAGCAAAAGTATACCATGCTGCAGAACAAAGTTGGAAAATACCATCTTAAAGCATGCATTTATTATAGTCAGTTTGCCTAGCATTTTTTAGGGACAGAGTTATTCCGCAAAGTGAAGTAATCTCAATCAGAACTCAAAGGATTAAAAAGATGGTAGTGCTGACACACATAGGTGTAACCAGTGAGGATGTGAGCTGCAGAAGCAGAAAAATAAACTCTTTCCTTGAAAAATGGTCATTTAATTACTGATCGCTTACTACAAACCTTTATAATGAGATGCTTCCATTCCAATCTATTAATGAATATACTCCAAAGTGCTCCATTTTCTACTTTCACATGGATGATAGAAACCAGATTTAGACGTTCAACATTGTGTCTTTGACGCATGATATTATATTTTATGTTTGTGATGGTTCAGTTTTGGCAAGCAAGTCTTCTCAGTCTTTCATTTACTCATCCAACATTTATTAAGCCTCTACTTCCTGCAAAATGAAAGGTTGTATAGCAAAATAAGTAGACAGAGGTCAAGATCTGGTGTCAAGAAGACCTGGGTCCATGTCCTGCCTTTGAAGAATATTATGTGACCATGGGCGAGCAACTTAATCTGTTGTTGTCCTAAGGCACTGTCTGTATCATGGGAGGAAGTATATGAAGTAGGAGTTCCTCTCGCTGCTGGAATCACAGTTCTGGACTCCACCTCACTCATCCCTTGCCTCCAATACATATAAATGTGCAAAGCGCTGTACATGTTCCAAGGTAAGTTACTGAGGGGAGACTGTCTTGTTTGCTTGGGTTTATATCTCTAATTCTAGCAACAGTGTCTAGAGCACACTAAACACCTAAGAGATACTCTCTCATTCGTTTATTCTTTTTTAAATATTTTAATTTAACAGTAGCATAAAAAGCAGCATCTGCACACTTAGATTCATGTATATACCCAACTGCCACTACTTTGGCAAAGTAAATAGCATCACATCCTAACCGAATTTCTCTGTAATCTCAGGGAAGATATAACCTGTAAGGGATAGACTATTCAAAGAAGGCTAAGGAAAAATGGAAATACAATCTTTGCTTCAAAAACTCAGTAAGAAAATTGAAAAGGGAGAAAGAGAAAATGAAATAGAAAGACAGAGATATAGAGAGAAAGAAAAAAGAGGGAAGGAGAGAAAGAGACAGGGATGTGAATATAGCAGTTTAAATTTTTCCTTTACAACGGTGATTAAGCAATTATTCAGTACTTTAAAGGAGAGTAAGAAAAAGAGATTGATAAGTTGCTTCTTGCCCCAGATCTAGAGTATAATGGTTCTCTCTGGGTGATTATCTCTGTCCTGAGTCATGTGACTAATAGACCAATAAGGCAAGTTTTTTGGAAGACTCTTCTTGTATTAAGAGTAAAATAAAGAGAAGAAATGTTGACAGGGACAGGAGAAAAGGTCCAAGTCTCCTGTGCCTTGGAATTTGACTTAGTATCAATCACCTATGACTGATAGCATGACAATCTAGTCATGGGACCAGAAGGAAAATAGAAAAGGGATATATTGAAGACAAACGTAGAATGTTTAGAAATGGAAGGGAATATGAATCCAGATTTCTTATTTTATAACTTAAACCTAGGTAAGTTAAAAGGATTGTCTAGCATTATAAAGCTACTTACAGATTGAGCTGGCAATTGAAAAGAGCAATAAAACAAAACAAAGCAAAAAGGGGCTATGTTTCCAAGGACAGAATTTTAATACTGAAGAAGACAAGGAAAGAAGGAGAAAAATTAAGCAAAAAGCAAATCCAATGCAATAAGCGTTTATTAAATATCTGTTATGTCTTCAATAAAGGATAAACAATATGTATAAGTACTGTGATATGTCCTGTGGACAGAAAGAAAATAAAACTTTTTAATCCCTTGCCCTCAGGGAGCTTGCATTCTACTTGGGGCAAGCTACATATAAACAAAGAATTATACCATTGATAATATGAGGAGGCCAGAAAGAAAAAACAAGCAAAGGAATCAGGAAAAGCTTTCCAAAGGAGAAGTCATGCCAATTTTGAAAAGGAATCAGTGAAGAGTAGGGGGATTGCTCAGTACTTTACTCAGCTATTTTACTGTAAACCTATATATAAGAGGGTGGAGAACAAAAGGGAGAGTAAAATCTTTTAGGTCCATTGCCTGATTCCTGAGAAGATTCCTTTTATATATACCTTTAGTGTAGTGACACATGCTAATTGTGTGTGTGTGTGTGTGTGTGTGTGTCTATGAGAGACAGTCAGACACAGAGAGACAGGGACAAAGAGAGGAGAGAGAAAGAGTTAGAGAGGAGAGTGAAATAAAGAGAAAGTGAGGGAGAGGGTGACAGAGAAGGAAGAGAGAGAAGAGGAAAGAAAAGGAGAGGATGGGATAGGAGAGAGATGTAGAGAGTCAAAAAGAGAGGGGGAGAGACTGAAACAAAAAGAAAAAGAGAGAAAAAGAGACAGAGGAAAAGAGAAAGAGACAGAAGAGGAAGAAAGAGGAGATAGAGAAAGGGGCGGGGGGAAGAGAGAGACAAAGAATTAGAGAAAAGGAGGAGAGAAAGGAGAGCCAAAGAGAAAGAACCAGAGGAGGAGAGACAGAGACAGAGAGTCCTTCTTGACTTTTAAGATGCAGCTCAGACACTAGTTTCTCCTTGAAGCTTTTCTTGATTCCCTCAACTGCTAGTGCCTTCCCATCTATTCTAGATTGTATTTAATTACTTTTCATATATTTGTATGTATTAATTCTGTATTTATAAACTGTGTCTGTTTTTATGTTTTTACTGTCTCCCCCATGAAAAATAAGTACTTCACAAGAAGACCTTATTTTATTTATTGTAATTGTATCTCTGGTAACTTGCACAGTGCCTGACACATTCAAAATACATGTATCCAGAGAGATTGATGAGGGTATTTCATCTTTGGGCACAATCTCTTTCCAAGTCTTGTCTTCTCTGACCTGCCAGATTTTGTTTTAATAATGGCTTTCATTTAAGTCCTTCAATTAGGGGCTTTTATCATCTTTTATTTTAGCCTTCCCTTTGAGCAGGATAATGCACAAATGACATTCATTTATAGTAGGGGTTATATTCAGCTATATCTGGGGCTATGAAATTGTTTTTAAAATATGTTAACTATTTTGATATAGTTTCCTTAGTAATCTTATGTATTTTATTTTATGAATTTAAAATTAATATTCTCAGAAGGAGTCGCTAGTATTCTCCATACTGCCAAAGGTGTCCATGACCAAAAAAAAAAGTTAAGAATGTAGGTAACATATGTTGTTAGATTAGAATCATTTTTAGGTTTGAAAAGTCAAACAACAACAACAAAAAATGAAAATAAGTTTTTTACAAGTTGGATCATCCCCCTTACCCCCTTAGATTTGAGGAATCTAAATGTCACTGAAAGATCTTGTCTGAGAGAACGTGTAATGATTAAACTAAAAACCACCTCTATCATATCCCCTGTGGGTCTTCAGAGAGTTATAATACAAATTAAAGAAGACCAAGAGATTCTTTCCAGAAGGAACCAATTATGACAGTCTCTCAACATAGAACATATGGAGGCTGGCTCCTGCAGCTGTTTCCCATTGGAGTCTTGGATAGTGTTCCCGAAATCTGAAATGCACACCAAAATGTCTTTATGCTCAGCACATACTGGAAAGTAGTTTTCCAGCATTGGTTGTGTTGGTGTCCTTGATTCAGTTGGTGTTTTCTTCTCCCAAGAGCAGATTTCATGGCTCCATTAGAAAGCCTGGTAAGATGAGAAAAGAGGATGTATCTTTAGGCATCACAATAGCACAAAATGCTATGAATTGTCAGGAGATTCTGAGTGTTCCACTTAATAAAGGTATGGACATCTGTTAGGCAGCCTCTTGGATTATCAGAGAAGATCTTCCAAATATTCTCAAGCCCTCAACCCTTCCTCTGATACCCATTTTGGGAGAGGATATCATCTAATTTATAAAGAAGAATGAGAGCAATAGACTCAAGTTCCCTCATCTCTCATCCTCCATTGCTCAAAACCTGATTTTTGCTCCCCTTCAATTTCAGGAAGAGATGGCTTGCTTCCTTCTGCCTCATTTGACCCTGACCAGCCCTTCTCCCTTTATCCTATGAATTATCTATCCTCTTGTGATGTATAAAAAGTTTGAAAGAGACAGTTTCTTTATAATTAATTATTTTATTAATCATGCTAACAATAACTAATAAAAAGGGTCAATGAAGCTTTCAAATGCCAATGATCCCTCATAGAACCCACTCCATGCTCATATGCCTTTGGAAGAGTGGGTGTACTTAAGTGGTAAGTGATTCTGCTTGATTAACAATTCATTAGAAGAAATAATATTATAATGAGAGATGGAGCTATTCTAATAAGAGGCTGGGGGACTTGACTCTGATCACTCAGTCTTGGACAAGAATACTTATTCATGTCAAAATTATCCTTGCCTAGGATAATCTAGGTCCACCTCTGCTCAGATTGTTTGAGTGGAACACAATGATCTGGAATTCATCTTAGATTAAAATCTTTGTAAGATTTTCTAGTTGGATAGGGTCTCCCACCCAGGATCTGAAAATCATGTGTCCTGGGGATTTGGGTAGTCTCATCTCAACCTTTGTAATGCCAGGACCCTTTAATACTCATATGTGGGCATATCTGCATGTGGGCAGACTCACCTGGAGACAGAGAGAGGTGCTGTGTCTTGGTTCCTAAGACTATCAGAAATATGTGTTTTCTTATGGTCTTAGGTTACCCCTATGACCCATGTGAAAGGGTCATTTGAACCCCAAATGGGTCACAACCCACAGGTTGAGAACCACTGACCCACAGGCTTCTGAAAAAAATCCTAGTTCCAATTCAATACTAGGTTATTAATATATGAGAGAAATAATAATTTCTCTCACTCATCTAATATGCTAAGACTTCTATTCCCCCACCAAATCCTTCTTTTGACCATGATGTCTTTAAACTATAGTCTCACATCTCACCTTTATTGCAAAATTCATAGAAAAATCTAGCCCATCTCAACTTCAATCGCTACGTTCTCACTTCAAAATGTCCTGAGATCTGTCTTTCATTCCCATTCTTCTAAAAATGCCTTTGGAGACAAAGTCACCAATGGTTTTCTAATTTTAAGTTCTCATTCTCAACCTTTACACATTGCTAGTCATTGTTAACCACCTTCTTCTTTTTAATATGATCATCCCTTTTGGCTTCTTTCTAATTACTGTTTTCTAGTTATCTTATATTTTTGTCCACTTGTTATGGATCTCTTTTGTTCCCATTTTGTTCCCATTCTTTCCTAACCACCATAGCTTTGTACAAGCCATTTGTTACACTGGATATCCTGGATATCCTACCCCACTAAGAAGGATAAGTTTGTGTGCTACTTCCTGTGAATCCTTCCCTGTTTCCCTCAACTAGATGAGATTTCCCATTCTTCAAATATCTTCTTGCACCCTGTATAACTTTTATTCTAATTTCTATTATATACATCTCTTAAAATGAAATTATTTTAATTTCTATTCTATTAAAACGAAATTATTCTCATTTCTATTATACACATGTCTCATAACTAAAATACCAGTGAAATATTGGGAGGTGATATGGGGAGAGAGAAAAAGCACTGGAGAGTCTTAAGAGTTGGATTCAAATCCTGTCCCTGATATTTGTGACTTATGTCACCTTGAGGAAGTCACTTTATGGTTCTCAATTTCCTCCTTTATAAATAAGAGTTTTAAATGCATGACTTTTAAGGTCCCTTTAGCTTTATATCTTTGATATTTGTACTCCCTCTCTTCTCCAGTTGAATGAATGCTTCTTAAGGGGTGGTATTACACATTGTTGATTTTTTATAAATGCTTGTTACATTAAGTTTGTTGAATCTTTATCTCAAATAGTAGGTTGTAGGTTATCAGCGTGACTGAAAAGAGTTAGGTGAGGAAGCACATATCCTTAGTGATATATGGTTAATTTCATCTTTCTTAACAGAAGGCATTACAGATATATCACCAAAAGAAAACACTTGTGGCTACTTCAAATCTAGGCCAATTATATATAAAGCAATTCAAATATAACTCATAAATCTGTAAAAAGGAAGATGTATTAGCTACAGAGCAAAAAGAGTGTTCCTAAAGGTCCCAGGGGTATAAAGAACAACTCTTTACTAACTTATTGATTATTGAAGAAGTCTCCTGAAAGTACCACAACATATACCACCATTATTGATTATTACAGTCTTTGGATCATATCAGTACACATGACTTAGCTATGTGCTGCAAATATATAAAATCAATTTAAATGTAAACAGTAAAATATTTGATATCTACATAGAAAATGATTCTCTTTTTAAATATATCACCAGCTAGGTCTCTTTGACAAACAAGGTAGAGTATTACACATTTTCTGCAAATTCTTACGACCTCTAAAAATTACCTCAAATAAAAATTACAATCATGAGGTAAAATAATTGCAGTTATCTCTAGGCAAAACACAAAGAAATCTAAGAACACAGAAATCTAAGAACTGATTGATGGCAGAGAAGTCTCATTCTTTTTTTAAATAGTATTTTTTCTAATTACATATAAAAACAATTTTTAACATTCATTTTTAAAACATTGAGTCCCAAATTTTATTCTTCCCTTTCTCACTTCTTCCCTGTCTAAAATGGCAAGAAGTTTTATATAGGTTATATATGTGCAATTATGTAAAACCTATTTCCATATTATTCATATTGTGAAAGAAAAAACATACCAAAAGAAAAAAATGAAAAAAGTGAAGATAGTATACTTTAATTTGCATTTATCAGCCATCAGTTCTTTCTCTGGATGTGGATAGCATTTTCCATCATGAAGTACTTTGTAATTGTCTTGGATCACTGTATTGCTGAGAAGAGCTGAGTCATTCATAATTGCTCATCACACAATGTTGCTGATACTGTGCAAAGTTTTCCTGTTTCTGCTCACTTCACTTTGTATTCGTTCATTTAATGTCTTTCCAGGTTTTATAAGCTAATTTATTGCAGTAATTTGACTTTATTGTTGGAAGAGAAAACTCTTTTGGGATTCTGAATATTCTTTTTGGTGTTTTATTCTTAGGTTTGTTGTGTCCTTGGATCATCCTTAAATGAGCACTTTAAGAAAAATGTTAGTAAGTCAGTGGAAAGAACACCTGAGATCTAAGGCTAATGAGTATAAATCTCTGGAAATAAGGTACGGGGCTTACCTTGGGAAAACTAAGGCTGGACTCTTTTTAATTCATTTTACCATACAAAAAATATGTTCATATGGTTCCATATAGGTCTTGAGGTTCTTATAGTTATGTCCTTCCTCCTAACTCTTGTAGCAAATTCCTATTGAGTAGACAAATAGTGGAAATTTGTTATCTTAATACTGAATTTATTAGTTATTAGATTAATATTAAAGCATCTGAATTACTGTAATAAGTTGCAAGTGTGAAAGATCTTGCTCTTTTGATCTGAATTTATAGTCATCCCAATGAGGTTAGGGTTAGGGTTGCTCTGGAGACCCCAAAATACCAACATTCTGGGTTCTGCCAAACAAATTCAACTCAAGTCCTTTCAGCCAAAGAAAAGTAAAGATTATTAAAAGTTTGCTTGTATTAGACACAGAGTAAGTCTGTGCTAGGTAATTCTATGGCATTCTCACACACATGGGGGCAAGAAGGGATCTTATATACAGGAAGGTTGTAGGAGGAATCTAGGGGTGGTCTGGAGGAGGAGTTTGGGGAAGATCTTCTTGAGGAGTTAATGAGATCAATGAGTGATTAAGGGTGGGAAGTTGTGGGAGGTTACCTGGAGCCAACAGACAGGGGTGGACTAGGCCAGTTCAATGATGGATTGATATTTTGATAGACTCAAGGGTGGGAAGTAGATGGAAAATGGAGGACTAGGCTAGTAACAGAGGTCTGGGCAGAGCCACAATGAAAAGCTTATGGCCTCTGCAAATGCCTCATCAAGTGGAAAGATTCAGTCAGAGTTCAAGGGGTTTCCAGGAGCCTGTACCTCAAAGAGTCAAGAAAAACTCAAGGGGGTTCCCAGAGCCTGCACCTCATCAATCCTGTGGCCTAAGTAAGAGTTAAATTAGTGCTTGAACTTGTCGCATGTGTAAGATTCAATTCCTGAAGCATCTTATTCTTTCAGAATGAGTATAATTGGACAAAAGAAACTTGTGAAACAAAGGTACAAATGTATTAAGTTGTGAGATTATTTGGGAACCTCTCCTGTTTATGTTTGTTGACTCTCTTTTCATGATTTTCTCACATCATTCTCATTTCTCTTCCCAATTTTTCCTCCACTTCTCTTATTTGTTTTTCAAAGTCCTTTTTCAGTTCATCTATAGCTTCTAGGC
>JAQQSW010012058.1:0-12610 GCA_028646575.1 Pseudocheirus occidentalis | reverse complement strand
TCTTTTCATGATTTTCTCACATCATTCTCATTTCTCTTCCCAATTTTTCCTCAACTTCTTTTATTTGGTTTTCAAAGTCCTTTTTTCAGTTGATGCATAGCTTCTAGGCATTCTTCAATTATCTTGGAAGTATTTGGTGTGGGAGTTCTGAGTTCTGGGCTCTCTTCCTCCCATTCCATGCTCTGATACTTTTTGTCCACCAGCAAGGATTCTAGAACTTTATTGCTGTTCTTATTTTGCTTCCTCTTCCTCATGTTGGCCAGTCAATTAATTGGTTGGTTTTTTTTTAGCTCTGTGGAACTCTGCTTCCCGGGTGGAAAGCTCTCTTCCAAATTGCTGTGGTTTTCTCAGCTGCCAGAACTATCAGGGGGGTGTTGCAAGTCCCCCCAGCTTTGGCTTGCTGAAAACGCACCCCAGGACCACCACCGAAGACCAAAATCTTGATCCAGACCGCTCAATGCAAGAGCACTTGGCCCTGATCAATCGATTCAGCCCCCCTGAGGAGTCTGCAGGCTAGGGGCTCTGAAGCAGCCTGGTGGGGGCTGCTGCTGCTGGTTTCAGTAGTTCCTCCCCCCCATTTTTTCCTTGCCCTGGGGACACATTG
Organism: Pseudocheirus occidentalis; assembly: GCA_028646575.1. Taxonomy (NCBI): domain Eukaryota; kingdom Metazoa; phylum Chordata; class Mammalia; order Diprotodontia; family Pseudocheiridae; genus Pseudocheirus; species Pseudocheirus occidentalis. The sequence goes on along the minus strand of JAQQSW010012058.1, from coordinate 12,006 downwards.
GCTGGACTGCTTTACCAATCCCAAATTAATTTTCAAAATTTCACTTTCACTAACCATCTCTGACTGGAATTTTAAGATCCCCTCAGGCAGGTACTTTAGATCATCTCTGAAGTAGACTCAAGCTGCCGTTTGTGAGTCTTGGCTCCTGGCCTCCCTGGGGCCTGGACTGGCCACGGCAGCACTTTTGGGTTACACTGGTCTCTGCTCTGGTGGGAGCTGTCCCCTCCCATTCCTGTTCCTCAAGCCTTGGCAGATGTGGAGATGCCGGAGGCTTTAGCTCCTCTCCTGTGTAGACTGGCTGCGCCAGGGCTCAGCTCAGCTCAGCTTTGCTTATTCCCACTGCCCCAGACCTGGCTGCAGTCTCGGCTTCAGGGTGGGCCAGCCTCTGCTCCCAGCCCCCACGATGAGCCCCTGCTGCCGAGGTGCCTTCAGCGAGAGATGTGTTTTCTGTGTTTTTGTGTGAGTCTGACAGTTCTGGACTTTGCCTGGGCTCATAATTTTATAAGTGTTTAGGGTGGCAGCGTGTGACCTGTGGGACTTTGCTGCTTCTATGCTGTCATCTTGGCTCCGCCCTGCTAGATACAAATATTTTTGAAGATAGGGTCAAGGCAAGAACAGAGTAAATGAGGATGGAGGAAAATATAGCTGATGTTTCACAACATGACTATTATGGAAGTGTTTTTCATGATTGCACATATATAACTATGTCAAATTGCTTGCCTTCTCAATGAGGGTGGGTGGGGAGGGAGGAAGGGAGAGAATTTGGAACTCAGAATAAGAAATTGAATGTTACAAATTGTTTTTACATGCAACTGGGAAGTGTAATATACAAGCAATGGGGTATAGAGACCTGTCTTGGCCTACAGGAAAATACAAGGTAAAAGAGATAAAAGGGATGATAGAATGGAGAGCAGATTAGGGAAAGGGCCAATCAGAATGAGTGCTATTTTTGGAGTGGCTGAGGGGATAGATGAGGAGAAAATTTTTTACTCAAAAATCTTGTTTAAGTGAATGTTGAAAACTAAAAATAAATATATTAACAATAAAAATATGGAAGAAGAGTGAGGAAAGGAACAGACTGTGCAAAGTCATACAAATAGGAAGTGGAAAGTTGTGGGTGAAGAAAAGCATTTAGGTCAATTGGACTAACCAGAGAGTTCATGAAGGCATAGAAGTGTAATAAATTTAGAAAGGTTACCTACATTCAGATTATGAATCCAGATAACTTAGGTCATTTTTCCTGCTTGAAAAATTTCTTTCTTGTATATCAGATTTTTTTTTCTGTAAAACCTTTGTATATATGGGAAGAGAGGAAGGAGAGAGTAATGGACAAAGAAGGGAATATGATTGAGTTCTTAGGTTTCTTCCAGATCTAAATGATGTGAGTGTGTGTGTGTGTGTGACAGAGAGAAAAAGAGAGACAGACAAAGAGGTGGAGACAGAGACAAAGGGACAAAGAGAGAGACACACTAACAGATAGATAGCCAGAGAGAGGTCAGACACATAGAAACTATGGGGAGTCCACAAAGACAAATATGTCCTACTTAAAGCTTTTCCCATTTGCTTCCCTGAAAGAGTTCTACTGGTAACAAGACACTTTAGAAAACAGAAATTCAGAAATCTTTGTAACAAATCCGTTTTGAGTTTATGCTGTACCTAAACATATATTCAGAAGACATGGTGACATTTTTAAAGATTATTGTAAATCATGTTATGAAAGAACTTTTGTCCCCTAAAAGACAAAAGTGATAAAGCAAGTAAGAGACCAGGAACACTTCAGTGTGGAGCAAAGTTTTCTAAACACCTTCTTTCTGAAGATTCTAACTAAATAATCTCTGAAATGATTCTCTTAGCAAATGTTTTCACCTGATCACTTCAGATGGACAGTGGACTTGGTACACAGCAGCTGATGAATAGATTAAAAAAAACATTGTATTTACAGATTGTTTAAGGAACTAGACATAGAATGGAGTTCAGAGGTAATTTAATCCAACCATATTTTTAGAGATGAGGAAAATGAAATATCCTGAGGAAAAATTACTTGTCCACAATACTACAAATAGCAAGTGCCAGAGGTAAGGCTTTAATCTGGGTCCACTAACTAAAAAAAAGTTGTTGTTGTTGTTTTTAACTATTCTTCACCACCTTCTAAGTGGACTCAAATCAAATCAAACTTTTTTAGTGTGAAAAGACTGTTTACTTTTTGTTTTGATATTCCTAGTAACTAGAATGTGCTTTGTTGATAATAAGCAGTTAATATGTAGTTGCTTTATTGAAGTGAATTGATAAGTTTTATGGCTTGACAATTCTTTTGTCAACTATTTAAACCCAATTACCAAATCAAATCACTATTTTGACCCAGGAAAACTTAGTTTCCAGTCTCAGGCCTGACTCATATTGGCTATGTGACCTCCACAAGTAACAATCTCTCTGTTCTAGACAGATCTCTGTAAGTTGTTTAAAAAGTATATGTGCATGTTGGTAAAAATAATTTCCTCACTAGGAGTTACCTATGCCAATTAAATTTAGCTTATATGTCCCTATCATGATACAACAAAAAATTTGGAAAATGATTACTTAAAGCTTTCTCTTGGGTATGCAAAAAGATTCATGCCAAGAGAATGCACACTTTTCCTATGGTTTTTACTTAGTATACTTTCAATTTGAAATGTCTTTTTATTTCCAGTTCATTAAAATTCATGAGAAAGAGAGATCACTTTATTTGGAATATTATAATTTCTTTGAGGCAACCTTATATATCTTGACTCATTCAAATGTTCCTTGATCTGCTGCTTACAAAATACAGAAATCCATGTTGAAGGAATCTCATCAAGGTATAGTATGTGTAACAATATTTCAGTGACTAAGTGCTGTGTCATGAGCCAGACTCCATTCTTTTATTTCCTCATTAGGTTCCTTATATAGTTTTTTTTAATTCAATTGAGTCTATCACATAATTATGGAAAAGGGAGTTATAGGGTGCAAATTCAAAAGGCATTCGTTATATTTTAGCATAACAGAACAAGTCAGTAAATTCATTATAGCCTCAAAACTAGCTGATAAAGCAACTGTTTTATATGCTACCATGAGAGATTATTTTGAAAAGAGCAAAGGATCAGCTGTTGTAAATGATCAAAGGTCTACATATTTATATTATTGGGGGTCTGGCAGGTAGGTTGATTTCAGTTATAATGGCATATCCATGGAAATGGCTAATTTACTGATAATACAGAAACCTGCTTTTCCCAGTCCTGCAAAGTATGCCTTAATGTGATCTTTCTATTCATAGAATGATTCCACTGTGGCTCAGTGTCAAGCAGTTTACTGGTCAGTCAGATTATGGAGTGGGGTAAGCAGCCTCCTAAACAATTTTATCGATATCAACATTTTATACTCATCTTGATAAAAAATATACAATTTTTTCTTCCAAAAAACTTTGACTTAAACTAATCTAGCTTTTGAAGAAGAGAGCAATTAGAAATAACATATGAAAAAGAGAGAGGAAGCTTGTTGGAATATGGTGTCAGCTTATATTATTTTTTATTAATTGGTTTGTTTATTTACTTTTAGTTTATAAGATTCATTTCCAGTATCCCTTGAGTTTCAAACCTTCTCCTCTACCTCTTCTCCTCCCCCCCACCCAAGATGGCATGCAAGCAAGTATAGGATATGCAAATACTTTCACACTGGACACCAGTCTGGTTGCATAGAAGTGTTGTAACCAAAGTAGTGAACAATGGGAAAAAAGAAACAAATCCAAACATGGAAAAGAACAATGGCATGTAGATTGCTTGAGTCTCCATTTAAACTCTGTTCTTTCTAGAGCTTTTTCTGAATGTAGATATATCCTTCCATCCTGAGACTTATAGAGTTGTCTTATAACTGTGTGTTGCAGAGAAGAGTCCAGTTTATCCAGGTTGGTTGTCACACATATGATATGTCTGTCATTGTCAACAAATATGTCTGGGGCCTTCTCTTTTCATTTTTAACTTCTATTCTTTATCTGGAGTTCTAATTAATGTGTGTATGACATATCAGTTTTAGAATCCTTTTTAGGTGTTGGTTTCCAGGCAGGAACAAAAATGGCAAATAGCAAAGAAACATGAGTGTTTGAAAAGATCTCAACTGAACTGAAGAATTGAACAGAATTAATTTTCCCTTTATCAGTAACAATAAAGAGCTGGTGACCTTTAATTGGGCAGGATAGTGAAAACATTGACATGAATGACTGACTTGTTGACTACTGGACAGAAAATGTAGGCATGAAGATATCTTGTCCAGCCTGATTCATGTGGCCCTGGAGGTCTCACTCTAATAAAAGGTCAATTATACTTCTCCAAGGCAGTCACCACAAGAGCAGTCAAAAGATAAGCACAAAGTTTTAGAAGATGTGAGCTAAGAATCTGGAAGTCCATTGCTGAGAATAGAAGAAGAGAGTAATTTCCAAACATGACATACCAATGGAGCAGGGAAACACAATGGAGAACTTCTTATTCTCAATAGGATGTGATCAGTGAAAGAACCAAAAGACGCCAGAGGACCTGGAAGGGATATGAATAAAAATGAGTTACTTGCATTAGATCATCTCTAAGATGCCTTATTATTTGAAAATACTAAATTAAAATTTCATTAGTCAAGATAGGGAGTGATTGAGTGACTTTTTTTTTCTTATTCTTCCAGAATATAGCTAACTACAGTTCCTGACATGCAAGTGAATTGGATTTAAGTGACAGAAGGCATTGCAAAGTCACCAGCCTCACTTTATCATCTGAGTAATCTGAGTTTGTGAGGAGATATAGATCAGGGCAAAGAAAGCTTTTGCATAAAGACCACCTTAACAACCAATAAGTCTGACTCTCATTGATTGGCCAGTAATAGGTTCCAGGCCAACTTCTAATTGGTCATTATCTGGGCCTTGTTTGGCTCAGAATGAATGCAAATAGCAATTGTTTTTGTTATGGCCAGGAACCCTAATGATCTTCCTTTTCTAGATTTTATTTTTATTTTTATTGTTTTAGAGGACATTTCAATGGGATGTTAGCTAAGAATCAGCCAAACTGAGACCTATTAAAGACCAAAGCTTGAAAAGTTGAAGGTCACCCACTTCATCCTGGGCCAACTGTAGGTGTTCTTATCTGTATCTTGACACTGGACCCAGATGGCTCCAGAGAAAGCGAAGTTGGTGACTTTTCACAGCCTTCCCTCGCTTAAATCTAGTTCATTTGCATGTCATAGCATCACCTCCTTGATGTTGTGGTCCTCTTCTAGAATGAAGGACAAACAGTAGCATCAAGGAACAACTGTAGGTCAGTAATGATTCTGTTTATTTTAGCATGATTTGAAGTGAGAATTTGAGTTATTCACTCTTTCCTCCTAAAAATAATAAATATTTTAAAAAGGGGAAACCACTATTTGATAATATACATATAGTTGCATACTAAGGATGAGATTATGTGCTGTCCTTATGATTTTCAAGTATACTATTGAATCTATATTTCTTCATTTTCTCTTTTGCAACAATTCTTTTTTATGATAAACATAGAGTACTAGCTTAATTTTACATATGTGCTTAATTTTTGAACAAATGTTCATTTCCATAGATTAGATATTGAAATTTTTTGTTTCATTAGTGGCTATTTGATTAATATTATAAACTCTAAGTCCAACATCCCTCTATTTCTTTTTTTCCCAAATTATATATTTATTTTTAGTTTTCAACAGTTATTTCCACATTTTTCTCCTTGTCTTTCCCTTACCCGCAACCCAAAAAAAGCAGGCCTACTGAATACTCCTTCTCCAAATCTGTTCTCTCTTATATCCTTCCCTATCCCTGCCCATGACTTTTAAGTAGGGCAAGATGGATTTCTATACCTCAGTACCATTATGTCTTATTTTCTAGTAGCATGTAAAAACAAACAACATTTTTTTAAACATTTGCTTTTTAAACATTGAGTTCCAGAGTCTTTCCCTTCCTCCCTCCTGTAATGCCATGGATGAGCAGATTCCCAAAATGATGCTACTGTGAACAGCTTTTAAAGTTCAGATTACACAGTATGGTGAACACTCCATTTATTCCATAACAAATCAAAGTAAACATTCACAACAAATTGCAATATAATATTCACAACATTACATTTTCTCACAGAAAATCAAAATATAGTATTTACAACAGCTTAACATTTCAAATGGTCAAATAGTTTTCACTAAAGTGGCTATAATATTAAGAACAAAGAACAAAAAAATAATCATCTGGTATCCCTAAAGAGGTTTGCCTCCTCGCTCAGAAATTCAGTCATCTCACAATAAAATAACCAATCATGGGGCAATCAAAGATTAACTTAATCAGTCAATTATCTTTCGAAAAGTCACTAAATATCATTAATCACTAAATGCAATCATTAGAAAATTACAGAGACCTACCACCCCTAGGTGTCTCATACACTTCAATTTCATCAAGCCTTCAATAGCAAAGGAGAGGTCTTTTTTTCCTCTTGACTCAGCTGGTCTCTCAGATTCCTTGAAACCCCTGCCATGGCCCTATTTCCTACTTGAATCCACCAAACGGTCACCTGGATTCAGAGGTAGACAGCTCTCAGGTCCTTGTCTAATCCTTTGGGCAGTTCCTGGCACACACTGAAGTTCACAGGGTCTAGCACTTCTCAAAATCTCCACAACTTCTGTTGCTAGGAACTCCAGGATCAGCCAAGCCACAAACAAAGCCGTATCCTGGTCATGCATCTTCAGTCCTACAGCAGTTCAGCTGGCCCTAGGACCCAGAAGAAGTTTCAACCTTCCAGGAGGCAGCAGCCACTTTGGCCTTCACCAGATTCTGGTCTGTAATGGGAATATTAAGCTTTTTCCTGCCCCTAGCCACTTTGCTTAAGTGACTTAAGTGGCTCGAGAATGTTCCCTGATTTGAAAGTATACTCTGCCTCTAAAAGGCTGAATGTAGTCACATGGAGCCCATGGTGGGAGGCTTGTATTTTGGGAATGGCCACAACATATTACTTTGTAATTGGACAGTGGGTCAAGAGGGCTGTGACATTTTCTGACATAGGAGAAGCCTATATATATGCCCTGATGTGAGGCTTTACTTTGGGGCTCACTTTGAGAAGAGTTGGGTGATTTGACCAGATGAGATTCTGGGAATCCATTGAGCCCACCAGCTTTGAAAATCGCAGATGTTGATGCTTCCCTCTCTGGTAACTTGAATGGATGTGAAGGTCAGATGGTTGGAAGCCCAGCTGCTGATCTGTTTCTTGGTCTGTTTGTAACTTGTGTTGGTAATTTGTGTTTGTATTCTCTGGAGTTCAGGGTGCTGACTTTTCCCCCTGAACTAGGTAAATGATATGTTTGTTTGATTAAAGAAAGATTGTTAACCCATTGTGAGTTGTTTTCCTTTAGTAAAGCAGATCTGTGCTTTAAAGAACCTGTGCTAGCAGCTGCCCTGGGTATGCTAGGGTGTTTGATGATACATGGTCTCATTGAAAACTCAAACTCATTTCTCAGTCCAGTAGAAGCCCAGCTCCCAGATGCTGGAATGATTCTGCTTGCTCCACCAGGAGTAAAAATTCTTGATACACATACACTCATTGGATTCCTATCTCAGCCAACCCCTTCCTGTTATGTCAGCAACTGGAGTCACAGTTCACACCTTCTGTTTCTTTCACAGAGGTACGTAGCCCTTACTAAGGGCTAAGTAACTGCTAAATTAATTCCTGCTATACCTCCTCAGGCACCTCCACTCAGAAAACATGTAATTCAGCATAGGCTGTACGTGTGTAGTCATGAAAACATTTCCATAGTACTTATTTTGTGAAAGACTAACTACATTTCCCTCCATCCTATCTTGACCCCCACTTATTCTATTTTCTTCTTTGACCCTGTCCCTTTTAAAAAAGTGTTTGCTTCTAACTACCCCATCCTCCAATCTGCACTCTCTTCTGTCTTCATCTCTCTTATCCCCTTCCCTCCTGCTTTCCTGTAGGGTAAGGTACCCAATTGAATGTGTACGTTGTTCCCTCTTTAATCCAAATTCAATGAGAGTAAGCTTGACTTATTCCCTTTCACCTTCTTGCTCTTCCCCTCCATTAAAAGAGTTTTCTCTCGCCTTGTTTATATGAAATAATTTACCCTAATCTACCTCTCTCTTTTCTCCTTCTCCAAATATATTCCTCTTTCATCTCTTAATTTTCTTTTTAGAATATCATCCCTTCAAAATGAACTCATCCTGTGCCCTCTGTCTATGTATACATATACACACATATGCACACACTCACATATACATTTGTCCACACACACCCTCATATACATACATACATATATACACACACATATGTATAAATATAAGCATATATAAATATGTGTACATATATATTCCTTTTAATTATCCTCATATTGAAAAAAGTATCAAGAGTTACAATTACTGTTTTTCCATGTAGGAATGTAAATAGATCAACTTTAGTAAGTTGTTCATGATTTCTTTCTCCTGTTTACCTTCTCATGCTTGTATTATTTTTTTGAAAGTCATTTTCTGCCAACTGTGTTTTTTTTCCGCAAGAATATTTGAAAATCCTCTATTTCGTATAATGACCATATTTTCCCTTGAAGTCTTATACTCAGATTTTCTGGGTAGCTGATTCTTGGTTTTAATACTAGCTCCTTTGACCTCTAACATATCATATTCCAAGCCCTTCAATCCCTTAATGTGGAAGCATCATTCTCATTTCTCTTCCCAATTTTTCCTCCACTTCTCTTATTTGTTTTTCAAAGTCCTTTTTCAGTTGATCTATTGCTTGAAGGAAATTGTCAAGTGTCTTGGGAGAATTTGGTGTGGGAGTTCTGACTGTGTTGTTTTCCTCCCATTCCATACTTTGATCCTTTTTGTCCACAAAAAAAGGATTCTAGAGTTTTATTGCTGTTCTTATCTTACTTCCTTTTCCTCATGTTGGCCAGTCAATAATTTGGTTGTCTTTTTTTTTCAGCTTTATAGAACTCTGCTTCCAGGGGGGTCCCAAATTGCTGCAGTTTTCGCAGCTGCTGGAACTATTGGGGGGGGTGCTGAAGTCCCCACCAGCTTTGACTTGCTGAAAGCACATCCCAGGACCACCACCCAAGACCATGATATGGATCCAGGCCGCTCAATGCAAGAGCCCTTGGCCCTGATAAATCATCTCAGCCCCCCGTGGAGTATGCAGGCCAGGAGCTCTGAAGCAGCCCAGTGGACACAGTTGCAGGTTGCAGCATATCCTACCCTCTCCTCACCCCCTCTTCCTTGTCCTGGGGGAAGATTGTCTGAACTACTTTTCCTCCCCCAAAGTTAGCTTGAAAGCTTCACTTTCACTGACCTTTCTCTAATCCTTATTTTTCCTGACTTGATAGATGTGGAGATTGCCCCAGGTGTTGTAAATCTGTTCTCCAGTGTAGACTCACACTGTGGCTTCTGCCCTGGGGCCTGGCCGAGTTGTCAGTTTCAGTCTGAGGTGGCCTTGGCTCCAAGCCTGCACATATAAGCCCCTCCTACTGTGCTGCCCGGTTTGATGATTCTCTGTTCTGTGGTGAGACAGCCAGGCTTGGTGAGTCTGCTGGCTGGCTGGGGCTTCTTTGCAGTCTGTTGTACTCTGATCTCAGCTCCACGTTGCTGTGGTTCTCTTGTGCTCAGCATGCTCCTTACCCCAACCTGAGTAGGCAATTTCCTGGGCTGGGAATGTGTTCCGCTCAGTCTCACAATGGGTTCTGTCACTCTTAAATTCATTCAGATTCACTTTTTAGCCTTTAGCGACAGAATTCCACTGACCTTTTTCTTAGCCTGCTTGATAGGTGTGGAGATTGTCCCCAGGTGTTGCTGATCCTTTCTCCTGTAGTCTCTGGATGTGGCTTTTCCTCACCGCTCTGGGGCCTGGCCATGGTTTCGGTTTTGTGCTGGGCTGGCCTTGGCTCCCAGCCTGTTGTGATGAGCCCCTGCTGCCAAGCTACCTTCATGTTTTCTGTATTTTTGTGGGTTTGGAGCCCTAAAATTTGTTTAGAGTTGTATTTTCTGGGTATTTTAAGGTGGCTGTGTGGGAGCTGTGGAGTTTTGCTGCTTCTAAATGCCATCTTGGCTCTGCCCCCACAACTCCTGATAATTTTCTAATTATCTCTTCTGGATCTGTTTTCCAGGTCAGTGGCTTTTCCAATGGGATATTTCAAATTATCTTCTATTTTGTCATTTGTTTGTAACTGTTGTATAGTATCTTGATTTCTCATAATGTCGTTTGCTTTCACTTGGCCCAATATGACTTTGAAGAAGTTATTCTTTTTAGTGAAAATTTCAAATTCCTTTTCAATCTGGCAAATTTGTTTTTTTAAGCCCTTCTTCTACTCATTGGCTTTTTGGACCTCTTTTGTCATTTAAGTTAGTTTTCTTTTTTAAGATGTTACTTTCTTCATTTTATTTTTGGGTATCCTTTGCAGGCTATTAACTTGCTTTCCATGATTTACTTGCATCATTCTCAATTATCTTCCCAGTTTTTCCTTTGCTTCCCTTACTCAATTTTCAAAATCCTTTTTGAGCTCTTTCATGGCCTTTCATCAGTTCGTATTTTTCTTTCTTAAAATTTTATTTGTTTATTTACTTTTAGTTTTCAAAATTCAGTTCCATAATCTTTTGAGTTTCAAATTTTCTCCCCTCCCTCTCCTGCCCCACCATGGCAGCATGCAATGAAGTATTGGATGTGCAAATATTTTCAAACTGGACATTAGTCTGATTGTATAGAAGGGTTGTAACCAATGGAGTGAACAATGGAAAAGAGAAAGAGAACCAAACTTGAGAAAGAATGATACCATGTAAATTGCTTGAGTCTCCATTTAAACTCTATTCTTTCTAGACCTTTCTCTGAACATAGTTATGTCATTCCATCCTGAGGCTTGTAGAGTTGTCTTATAACTGCACTTTGCTGAGAAGAGTTCAGTTCATCAAAGCTAGTTGTCACACATACAATGTGCCTGTGATTATGTACAAATTTTTCCTGGCTCCGTTCTTCTCACTTAGCATGAGTTTGTATAAGGCTTTCAAGGTGAATATGAAGACCATCTCCTCCCCATTTCTAATAGCACAAGAGTACTCCACTACATTCGTAAACCACAACTGGTTTAGCCATTTCCCAGTTGATTGGGATCCCCTTATTTTCCAGTTTTCTACCACAAATAGAGTTGTAATAAATATTTTGGCCCATATTTGTCTTCCACTTCTATGATGTCTTTGGGATACAACCCCAGAAGTTGTATTACTGGGTCAAAGGATATGCAATTATTTATAGCCCCTTGGGCAGAGTTCCAGATTGCACTCCAGAATGGTTGTATCAGTTCAGACCTCCACCAACAATATATTAGAGTTCCAATTTTTCCATATCCTCTCCAGCATTTGTCATTTTCCTGTTTTGCCATCTTAGCCAATCTGACTGAGATGTGGTACCTCAAAGTTGTTTTGATTTGCGCTTCTTGAATCAATAGTGATATACAGCATATTTTCATATATTTATAAATATCTTTAATTTCTGCCTCTGAAAATGGCCTGTCCATATCCTTTGATCATTTATCAATTGGAGAATAATTTGTATTCTTATAGATTTTACTTATTTCCCTGTATATTTTAGAAATAACACCTTTATCAGAGACATTGGTTGTAAAAATTCTTTCCCCATTTCCCACTTCCTTCTTAATCTTGGTTACATTGGGTTTGTTTGTACAGAAACTTATCAATTTAATGTAATCAAGAGTATCCATCTTGCATTTTTTACTGCTCTTCAACTCTTCTTTGCTCATAACCTCTTCCCTACTCCATAAATTTGACAGGTAAGCTATTTCTTGCTTCCTCAGATTACTTACAGTATCAGCCTTTATACCTAGATTGTCCAAAAATTTAGACTTGACTTTGGTATACAGTACTTGATGATGGTCTATACCCAGTTTCTGCCATTCTATTCTCCAAATTTTCCAGCAGTTTTTGTGAAATAGTGAGTTCTTATC
>JAQQSW010012057.1:0-12611 GCA_028646575.1 Pseudocheirus occidentalis | reverse complement strand
ATTTTGTTATATTGAATTTCTTAAATAAAGAATATAAGATTTATGCTTAAGTGTTTTTTTGCATATTCCTGATAATAATTGTTATACAAAATAAAAAAAAAACTCCTGGTCGAAGAAGGGAGAGAAAACAATTTTATTCTGTATAATACTTCTGATGCTCCCTGGGTTCCAAGTTCACACACACCAAACACTGAAGTATAGAAAGAAGGGTGTCCTATAAAGAGGCCAATCAGTACCCATTGAGAAAACTTTAATCAACTCATGTTTAGAAAAGGAATGTAGGAGATGAAAGCAATTACAAATAATGGAAGTTGTATAAAAGAGGGTCACAACATTATGAAAACGGTGCAAGGGAGATAAGTTATCCATTTCCTAGATACTTGAAAAAAATATAGAAATGAGAAGGAAGAGGAAAATGAGGGATAAAATAGGGTAGGAGAAAGAGCTCTTACAACAGATGACCTTTATTTTCTTGATAACAGAGAATGAAACCCTTTGTCAAGAAAAAAAATGAAGAAAAAGTGGTGAAAGACACTTCAGAATGGAGGAAAATATTTGGAAAAATTCACTGAATGGTGTACTTGCAATAGGATTTCTCTCAGAGAAAAATAAGAGATTTTCACGGAGCCTATATAATTTCTAATGATTAAATGAGTTGACTAATAGGGGACCAATGACAGATACCTAGATCATTATCAAAAGACATCCTTTCCAAGAGAACATTAATTAATTAGTTAATTAATACTCTTTGGGGTGGAATTTAACCAGTTCCAAATATACTTAATACTCAACTCTTCACCTTTTTAACAAGGAGGACATTAGAAACTTTTGTTAAAACTTTGCTGAATTCTATGGATGCTACTTCATTGGCATAACACTAATCTTGTAACACTGACTAGACAATTCAGTCACTTCAAAGAGAATTTGTTAAATTACTACTATGTACAAGGTACAGTATTAAATGACAGACATTGCACTAGGTGCTGGGGATAAAAAAATGCTAAGAGAATAACTCATTCTTGAAGAAACTTTAAGGTTTCTATTGATCAACATTTTACCTTTCATATATTTACAATACATTTATTATGATACTCAGAATTTTACTGGAAATTAAAGTCAAGCACAGTGGTCTAGAGCTTGAAGATCCAGTCTTAAGCCTTCTTTTGAATATGAGGTTCACAATAATCATTGATCTCTCAACTTTCACAGTTTTAAGAAGATAATTGATAGAATCTCAACAGTTCCATATATACTTAGATTGTCTTTCTTCTGAACATTCTATTGAGGTTTTTTTGAAGTTTACTTAACTTTTCTTTATGTACTTAGATATGTCAATAAATGCATGCACGTATACCTATGTATATGTATACATGAACACACACACATATGTATATTATGTATATATTCTTCTGATAGAAGAGATTTAATAAAATTTTATTAGTCTAAATATTACTCCATAGTATTGACTCATTTTCTGCGACACCTTTAAGTATAATGAAGCATTCTTTTTTATTTAGTATTTTCCTGTTACCTACATTCTTAAACATTATTTTTATAACTTTGTGATACAAATTCTCTTCATTCTTTCCTCACCAGTCCCCCTATCAAGAATTCAAGCAATTCCATATAGGTTATACAAATGTAGTCATGCAAAACATGTCCATAATAGTCACATTATTGAAGAAAAGACAAAAAAAAGTCAAGAAATCAAAGTGTAAAAAAAGTGTGCTTCACCATCAGTTCTTTTTGGGGGGATGGATAACATTTTTCATTATAAGTCCTTTAGTGTTCTCTTGGAGCATTGTACTGCTGAATAGCTAACTCATTCATTGCAGATCATCTTACAGTATTTCTCTTACTTTGTACACAGCACATTTTACTTGATATCAACCCATGCAAGTCTTTCCTAGTTTTTTGAGAGCATCCTGATCATAATTCCTTATAGTACATTAGTATTCCATTATATTCTCATACCACTACTTGCTCAGCTACTCCCCAGTTGACAGCCATAACTTTAATTTCTAATTCTTTACCCTAAGAAAAGAGCTGCAATAAACATTTTTGTACATATAAGTCCTTTTCCATTTTTGAAATTTCTCTAGGGTAACAGAACTAGGAGGGTTATTGCTAGGTCAAAGGGTGTGCATAGTTTTATAGCCTTTTGGGCATAGTTTCTAAATGTTCTACAGAATTGTTGAATCAATTCACAACTCAACAAACACTGAATTACTGTCTCATTTTTCTCATATCTCCTCCAACATTTATCTCTTCTGTGGTATTACTTAACCTAACAGGCATGAGATACTACCGAAGAATTATTTATTTTTGCATTTCTCCAATTAATAGTTAGAGTACTATTTTTTTTCAATATAGCTATAGATAGCTTTGATTACTTAATCTGAAAATTTCATATCTTTGGTCATTTATCAATTGTGGAATGACTCATTTTTTATGAATTTGACACAGTTCTCTATGGTAAATAAATGGGGTCTTTATCAGAGAAACTTGTTTAATTTTTTTTCCAGTTACTATTTCTAAGTGTATTTCCCTCCATCCTACCCCGCCCTTGTTTATTCTATTCTCTCTCTCCTTTCAAACTGTCCCTAACAAAGGTGTCCCTTATCACAGAGCCAGTAGTTATCTTGGGTCACACTTGAACCAAGGTTTTCTTGACCCACAAAACCAAGTAAATTAAGTTGGAAACTACTACAATAACTATTTCATCAAACTCATACCCCAATAGGGCATCCTCAATCTAACATTCTTGACAATGGGTCATAAAGCTTCTGATCTAACATGTACAAAGAGGGGAACTTTTTGCCTCTTAAGACAATCTATTCCACTGTTGGATAAGACTAATTGTCATGATTTTTTTCTTTTTTTTTCTTTTTTTATGTTAAGTCTAAACTGAGCTCTTTGTAACTTGCACCCAGTGTGACTTTTTTTCTTTTTTTTTGCTTCTGGGTCCAAATATATCAAGACAAATCCCTGTTTGATATTACAGTCTTTTTATATTTTGAAGACAAGCATTATATTCCTTGTGTCTTCTTTTATACATGCTAAATATGTCCAGTCCCTTCAATGTATCCTTATATATTATGGACTAAAGACTCCTGATCATCCTGGTGGATCACTCTACACTTTCTTCAAATGTGCTACTGTAACAGCAATCAGTTTGGCAGACACTTATCACTTAGTAACTTAGGGCTAAGTATGATCTCTGTGCCCTGATGAGAGGGTTTAACATGAAAGAAGGGGATTGGCTGAGATCAGAGGCCAATGTATGTATATAAAGAAGAATTCTAGGACAGAGAAAAAGAATTGGAATGTTGCTCCTGGTAAAGGAAGAATCATGGATACTGAAGCCAACTGAGAGAGTTTCTCTCCCAGCATTTGGAAGCCAATTGAGAACTGAGATGGGGTTTTCCTGAGAACAGAATCTGGTGAAAGCCACCTGGAAAGATGAGAGAGCTTGCCTGGAAGGCCAGTGTTCCTTCTGGGTCATAGAGACATCTGAACTGCTGGAGGACTGGAGAAGCATGACTGGGATAAGATTTTGTTTGTTCATGGTCTGCTTGATCCTTGAGTTCCTGGCGAGAGAAGTGGTGAAGGGTCTGAGATGTGCTGGACCCTGTGAACTTCAGTGTGTGCCAGGGATTGCCCTGAGGACTGGAGAAGGACAGGGGAGCTGTCTGCTTCTGAATCCAGGTGACTGGTGGATTCAGGAGGGAGCTGAGACCATGGAAGGGGATCCAGGGAATCAGAGAGACCACACAGAATCAAGATGAAGAAAAGGCCTCCCCTTGGATGAAATTGAGGTCTGCTGGACACCAAGGGGTGGAAGGTTTGTGTGGTTTTCTAATGACTGTACTAGTGATTAACGATAGTAAGTAATTGGGAATCTAGGTTAGTTACTGATTAAGTTAATGGTTGCCCCACGAGTGGAAGTTTGATTATTGCATTGTGGATTGACTGAATGATTAAATAAGGAGTGTTTCCCCCTTAAGGAAACAAGATGATTACTTTTTTTGTTCTTTGCTCTAAATATTGTGGCTACTGTAGTGAAAACTGTGTGGCCATTCTAATGTTAAGCTGTTATGGACACCATATTGTAATTTTCTGTGATAAGATGTAATGTTGTGAATATTATATCGTAACATATTGTGAATGTTTGCCTTTATTTGTAATGGAATAAACAGAGTGTTCACTATTACTGTGTAATCAGAACCTTAAGAGCTGTTCACAGTAACATTCTTTGGGGAATCTGCTGGTGGATGATGTTACAGATGCCAATAACTTAATGCATTATTTCAGAACTGATCATATAAAAGTACCATCAGATAATGGAATTATACCTATCATATACTTGGAAACTACAATACTAAATTAGCTTAAAATAATGTATTTTTATATCATATCATGACATAGATTCACTTGCATTCCATCAAAATCCCAAGACGTGTTCAGAACAACTGTTGTCTCCTTCCTATTCTTGCTTTCTCAATTTTGTATTTGTAAAGTTGATTTTTTTTTACCCTGTGGCTTTACATTTATCCCTATTTTTTAAAAATCATATTCAGCCTAATACACAATCCTGTAAAGGTCTTTGATTGATAAGGTCTATATTAAGTACTTCCAATATACCAGGAACTACATACTATGTAGTGGGAATAAAAGTACAAAAAAAAAAGAAAAACAGCCCCCACCTTCATAGAACGTGCATTCTAATGGGGAAAGACGACAAAAAAAGAAATGTTGAAAACTGTCTTGTGGGGGTGGTGCATGCAAAGCAACATGACTTTGAAAGGGCCAAGAAGTGACATAGAGATCTTGGTCAGGAAGAGAAAAGGAAAAAGCTCCCCTAACAGAGACCAGTATGATTCCAGGGTCAGAATAGATTTCATTGTCAGGGAGAAGAGGCGGATTTATATGCTATCCCAAGTACAGATCGAATGGTTTAAAATGTAAGTGAACTCTTGCTTTGCTGTTCAATGTGTTAGCTATCTGGCAAGTTCTGTGTGTCAGTGTGCTATATATGTCCCTAAGTCACTTATAAAAATGTTCATCAGCACAGGGTCAATGACAAATGCCTGAGTTACTCTGAAGGAGTTCTCTTCATGTGTTGACATTAATCTACTATGAGTTCCATTTTTGTTCCACAGGGTAAGTGATTTCTATTCTTTTTTTGAAAGGGAAAGGCAAGGCCATTGGGGTTAAGTTACTTGCCTAAACTCACACAGTAAATGTGTCAAGTGTCTGAGGTCAAACTTAAACTCAGAGCTTTCTGACTCGAGGGCCAGTGCTTTTTTCACGGTGCCATCTACATGCCCTGATAAATGATTTCGAAATATTTGAGAAATAACTGATTAGAATTAGTTGTTATTCTTTAAGTCTTAACTTCTAATATTTTTTCACTGTTCATGCCTGTGTTAAGTTTGGAAATTCATATTTTCAAGCAGCAATACAGAAAAGTATACATCAAAAATTCAGAATCTCTGAAAATTATGAAAGCATCTCTGCTATCATATTTCTAAATACAAAAATATATTGTTTCTGTGTAGTTTTTATAAGACCTCAAGTTTCATGTTTCCTTCTCTCTCTCCCTTCTCCCTTTCACAAGACAGCAAACAATGTGATGTAAGTTATACATATGCAATCATGTTAAACATCTTTCCATATTAGACCTGTTGCAAAATAAGAATCAGTACAAAAGGAATAACAAAAGACAAGGAAGGAAATGAAAAATGAAAATAGCATCCTTCAATCTGAATTCAGACTCCATAGTTCTTTCTCTAATTGTATATAACATGCTCCATCATGAGTTCTTTGAAATTGTCTTTGATCATTGCATTGCTAAGAAGAGCCAAGTATTTAGTTAATCATTACACAATGTTGATATTACAGTGTACCATGTTCACCTGGTTCTGATCACTTCCTTCAGTAGCACTCCCTGTAAGTCTTCTGAGGTTTTTCTGAATTGAGTCTGTTCATCTTTTCTTATATTGTAACAGTATTCATTACATTCACATACCACAATTTGTTCAGTCATTCCCCAATTGATGGCCTTCCCCTCGATTTTCAGTTTTTGGTCACCACATAAAGAGATGCTATAAATATTTCTGTACATGTAAGTCCTTTCCCTTTTTTATGATCTTTGGGATACAGACCTGGTAGTGGTATTGCTAGACCAGAGAGAGGGTATGTAGAGTTGTGTAGCCCTTTTGACATGCCTATAATCTCTCTCCAGAATGGCTGATCAATTTGCAACTCTACCAACAATACATTCGTGTTCCCATTTCCCCACATTTCTACAATATTTATCATTTTCATCTTCTATCATATTAGTCAATCTGAGAGGTGTGATGTGGCATCTCAGAGTTGCTTTAATGTGCAGTTCTCTAGTCAATGGAGATTTAGAGATTTTTTTCATATGATTATAGATAGTTTTATGTTTTTCATCTGAAAATTGCCTGTTCCTATCCTTTAAACACTTTTCAATTGGGGACTGACTGGTATTTTTATGAATTTGACTCAGTTTTCTACATATTTAGAAATGAGGCTCTGATCAGAAATACTGGCTCTGAAAATTATTTCCCAGCTTTTTTAATTTCCTTCTAATCTTAGTTGTATTTGTGAAAAACCTTTAATTAATTCATTTATAATTATCCATTTTGTACTTCATGATGTTCTCTATTTCTCATTTGGTCATACATTCTTCCCTTCACTATAGATATGGCAAATTGACTATTCTGCTTTCCTAATTTGATTATGGTGTCACCCTTTGTGTCTAAATCATGTACCTATTTTGATCTTATCTTGGTATACAGTATGAGATGTTTGTTCCTGTATCCTTATTTTTTTCCATACTACTTTTCCAATTTTTCTAGAAGGTTTTTGTCAGAATGAGTTCTTATCCCAGAATCTGAAGTCTTTGGGTCTATCAAACAGTCAATTACTCTAGTCATTGACTACTGTGTCTTGTGTAACTAACCTATTCCACTGATCTATTACTCTGTTACTTAGCCAGAACCAAATAGTTTTGATGCTTGCTACTTTATAATATGATTTTAAGTCTGGTACAACTAGGTCACCTTCCTTTTCATTTTTCCCCACTAATTTCCTAGATATTCTTGATGATTTCATCTTCCAGAAGAATTCGTTATTTTTCCCTAGTTCTATAAAATAACTTTTGGGAGGGTGACTGTCATGGCCCTGAATAAGCTAATTAATTTGTGTAAAATTGTCATTTTTATTATATTAGCTCAGCCTACTAAGGAGCAATTATTTTCCCAATCATCTATAATTTACTTTATTTGTATGAAAAGTGTTTTGTAATTGTGTTCATATAGTTTCTGGGTTTTTCATGGCAGTAGACTCCTAAATATTTTTATATTGTCTGTAGTTATTTAAAAATGAATTTCTCTTTCTTGCTGTTGGAATTTGTTGATCATTGCAATAGCAATCAAGATTAGCAGATACTTAGCACTTAGTAACTTAGGGATAAGTATGGAAGGTGTGAGCCCTGTCCACTGTTGAGAAGGTGTGAACTCCCCTGTTGGCATGGAAGGTTATTGGCTGAGACAGGAGGCCAGTGCTATATATGAAGAAGAATTCTAGAGACAGAGAGACAGAATTGGAACTTTCCAGCTGGAGGAAGCAGGATTGTCTCAGCATTTGGGAGCAGAAAATTGAGTTGAAATTTTGTTGAGAGAAAGGCAGAGAGAGAGGGGGGAAGGGGAGAGAGAGAGTTTCTCTCCTAGCATCTGGAAGTTCACTGAGATGTGAGATGGAGTTTTCCTGAGACCAGAATGTGGTGAAGGCCACCCAGAAGGCCAGTATTCCTTCTGGGTCCTAGGGCCAGCTGAACTGCTGGAGGACTGAAGAAGCATGACCAGAATAAGACTTGTTTGTTCCTTGCCTGACTGATCCTTGAGCTCTATGCAAGAGAATTGGTGCAGGGTTTGAGATGTGCTGGACCCTCTAAACTTCAGTGTGTGCCAGAGATTGACCTGAGGACTGGAGAAGGTCGTGGGAGCTGTCTGCTTCTATATTCAGGTTACTGTTTCATGGATTCAGGAGTGAGCTGGGACCATGGAAGGGGATCCAGGGAATCAGAGAGACCACCAGAGTCAAGATGAGGAAAACGTCTCCCCTTGAACAAAACTGAGCTTTGCTGAACACCAAGGGGTGGAGAGATTGTGTGGTTTTCTAATGACTGTATTAGTGACTAATGCTATTTAGTAATTGGGAATCTAGCTTAGTGACTGACTGCTAGATGAGTGACTGGTTAAGTTAATGGTTGCCCCATGAGTGAATTTGATTATGTTGATAAGTTTCATTATTGTATAGTGAGTGATTAAGTTCATGGTTGCCCCATGAGTGGAAGATTGATATATTGTGAATGGATTTATTGAATGATTAAGTGAGAAGGGTTTCCCCCATAAGGAAACCAGGTTATTATTCTTTTGTTTCTTGTTCTAAATATTGTGACCTCTGTAGTGAAAACCGTGTGGCCACTCTAATGTTTTCTTTTGTTACACTATATTGTTACACTTTTTTTGTTACACTATATTGTTTTTCTTTTGTTACACTATATTATTACACTTTCTGTGATAAGATGTAATGTTGTGAATATTATATTGTGAATGTTTGCTTTGATTTTTTTAAAGGAACTTTAAAGATTAGGCTAATTTGGAGAAAACAAAACAAAAAAACCCAGGGAAAAAAACACCACAAAATTCCACAGCCCAATAAATGGGGATTTTACATCATAAGACATCTCCCAGGTATTAAGTCTACAGATTACAAATCATTTTCATAGTAGATATCTTTGTACACATTTTACACATCTTCAGGTTCTGAATGCAAATCAATCCTTGTACCTATTCTAACAGGGAGAGCAAGAAGAGAAGTGGAGAGAATAGCTTCTTGGATAGATCTATTTGAAGGGAGAGTAGAAATAAAGATGGCAAACCCTACCTTATCAACACCTATGGGTTGTAATGGGTTGTAATCACTTGTCTGGATATGCCTTCGAAATGTCCACTTCCTAGCTAATGGCCAATCCATGCCAAATACTTGTATTTGGTAATTTTTTCAATTTTTCCATCTTTTATTTCCACCTTATAAAATGATTCAATATACCCACTGCTGCAGCCACACAAATGCCAGCTCACCACCTCGGCTGGGCTGGGAATAGTCTAAGTCTGCCTTTAGAAGAACTGTGCAAGTGTTATAGAGTGGGATGGCACCGTCCTGTCAAAGGTGTTAGCATTTGGTGAAGGGGGAACAAAATATCTGCAGTAAGCTGACCCTCACAAATCAAACACAATAGTCTTTAGTGTTGCAACTATTGAGTAGTTCTCTTGCAATCATCATTTATTCTCTCAGGGGAAGATAAAAAGCCACACACTGGTCTAGGCTACATAATAAATCTGAATATTAATGTGGGATTCCAGTGGAGAGAAGGACAGCTCCTAAAAACATCAACCCTCAAAATGAATGGAGAAAATAGGTGGGGAAAGCCTACCAATGTAATAGCCTCTATCATCTCATTCCTTATTCACCTCCTGACATCACCTCTTTCAGTCTGCTGGTGCCCACAAGGGATCAAGGAAGCTGGTACTGGGTTTGCTTTGATTTGTAATGGAATAAACAGAGTGTTCGCTATTACTGTGCTATCCAAATCTTAAAAACTGTTCACAGTAGCATTCTTTTGGAAATCTGCTGGTGCATGACATTACAGTCATATATAAAAATGATGATGATTCATGTGAGTTTATTTTATATGCTGTAAGTTTACAAAAGTTGTTAATTATTTCAAGTAGATTGTTTTGGTTGATTCTCTAAGATTCTCTAAGTATAAGTATACTATCATATCACCTTTGAAAGTCATCGTTTTTTCCCTCATTGACTATTCTAATTCCTTCAATTAATTTTCTTCTCTTTTTGCTAAGCTAACATTTCTATTATGATATTCAATAATGTTGGTGGATAATGGGCATCCTTGCTTTAACCCAATCTTACTGGGAAAGGTTCAGACTTATCTCCATTATGTATAAAACTTACTGATGGTTTTAGATAGATATTAACTACCTTTTTAAGGAAAGTTCAATTTATTCCTATGTTCTCTAGTGTTTTTAATAGGAATAGTTGCCATACTTTGTCAACAGAGGAGTTCATTTTCAAAACAGATACAGTTCAGTCTTTAGTTGTGAATGGTATGAATGACAGTTTTATTGTTTTGTTTTGTTTTGTTTTAATTTATGAGTCCATTAGGATCATTAAGCATGCAAGTCTCATGGAGGATTGTCCTCAAAAGAAAAGACTTTCAGTTTATGCCAGAGCTAGGAAAGTCTCTGCAGTATCTATGTCAGGAACAGAAGTACTTGACTTGTCAATTCTCCTTTCTTGACCATCCACCAAGTCGGTGCTTGTCTCAACTACCTCTGCTGCCACCTCTCACGAGACATTTGTTGGCACTTCTCAGGTCTCCCAAAATTAATTGATTCTTTGATGTGAGCCTCCTTTCTCTTGAACTTTTTAAGTACAACCTCTTCTTCCATCGGCCCTTGGTGACCTAATTTGGTTTATGGATATTAAATTCTACTTTTGCCTAGTCTATTTTGAATATCCTTCCATGTATTCCTTGTCATTTCTTTCAGACTTTCTTCTTTCACCTATTCAAATTTATTTTCTTATTTTCTGTATCAGTCACTGGATGCTCTTCTTCAGTTTTCTCTTGAGTCATAGTTGTTTGCAACATGTTGGTCAATTCCCCAATTATGGGAACTGTTTGTTTGTTTGTTTTCTCCCTGAAGTTTCTGGTAAGGTCTTCTACCAGTTGTCTTAAACACTGCTTCTTGAATATGGTGGGAGTGGCAGTGCCTTGTCCTTCTTGTTGGCATCATTGAAAGAGTCATTTTGACTATTATAAATAAATGAATTAAATTCAAAAGACATATGAAAGGACACTATCTACATCCATACATACATACATACATACATACATGCATGCATGCATACATGCTTCTGTTCATCTGTGCTTCCCTCCCAGCCCCGTCTGGTTGCAGATAGTGTCTTCCTTAATATGTAATTTGAAGCTGATGAGTATATGTGTGTGTGTGTATACACACACATATGCACAGATGCATATATATATATGTATTTGTATCTAATGGAAGTAATGGGGGAAGGGAAGAAAAAATGAATGTACATGATAACTTTATCATAAATTTAAAAGGAATAGCAAGTTGTGCATAATGGATTTACAGTTTCATGTGCAATTATCTTTGTTGTTGTTGTGTTGTGCTATGTTATGGAAATTCTTATTCCATAAGCTAAACTATATATAACATAAATCTTATCATCCAACTTGGAGTAGAAGAACTTTATATCAGTTAACATAATTAGGAGGACAGGCTTGTTCTTTAAACAGAATCCTAGAAGAGGATCATTAACATTGTAAATGCAAAATAATATGGTTGTACCAATTTGTAAGTATTTCTATACTGTGTAACTCTTCTTTGTTACATTTTGCCCAGCTCTGTTGTTTAGATGTCATTGCTTTTGATCAGCAAAGAATTGGAGTGCCAATGTCTAGTCTTTTATAGCTTTGTACATCCCTAACACCATAGGTAAAGTACATGTGCTAAGGATTTAATACTTTTGTGTTCAGATATGGTTCCATGACATTTGAGCATTTATATTATCTTTGGACACATGGAAATGACTTTATTTGCAAGAGAAGCAGTTTCTACCACTTCATCTCTGAGTTCCTGAGGCAGTCTTGTGACTTCAGTAACTACATTGATATTAGAGATAAATCAATATGTGGATCTGTATATAAGAAAAGTCTGACAATGAGAAATATATGCTGAGAGTCACAAGAAAAGGGCAAATACACATTCCATTTTCTCCATGGGAAATTTTAATACAAACAATACCATTCAGTTCTTAATTACTTGTGGAAAACTAAGTCTAAAGCAAGTACTTTTTGATGCGGGCATGGGTATTTAGTTTCAATGTAACATTGAATGTATTATGTAATGTATATGCTATGTAATAAAAAAGACAAATCATTAAATACTTGGCATGCCAGCCAGAATTCTCTATGTTGGTATCCAGGGGCAGAGAATATATGTCGATTATGTGTGTGAGCACTGGTTGTGTTTGTAGAACAAATTCCTCACATAAACTGAGTAACAATGATTAGAACCAAACATGGAATTGTGGTTTAAGATTGCGAAAGTACAGGATTGCATACTGTCCCTTATTTGTCTTGCATGAAGAGTACAGTCATATGAAATGCCAGATTAGAGGAATCAAAAGTCACAGTTGAAGTGACTGAGATAAATAACAGTCTCAAAGAGGCAGATGATATCACTCTGATAGCAGAAAATGAAGAAGAATGTAGAAGTTTCTTGATGAAGGTGAAAGAGGAAAGTGTAGGGGGTGGCTAGGTGGAGTAGTGAATAGAGCACCGGCCCTGGAGTAAGGAGTACCTGAGTTCAAATCCGGCCTCAGACACTTAACACAAAAAAATAAAAAAACTAGCCGTGTGACGTTGGGCAAGTCACTTAACCCCAACTGCCTTCCAAAAAAAAGCAAAA
>JAQQSW010012056.1:0-12611 GCA_028646575.1 Pseudocheirus occidentalis | reverse complement strand
TGTGTGTGTATGAGAAAGCGAGAGACAGAGAGACACACAAAGACACAGAAAGACAGAGGATGACAGACAGAGAGAAAAAGACAGTATATGTATGTGTGTGTATGTGTGTGAGAGAGAGAGTGAGAGAGAGACAGAGACAGAGAGGCAGAAAGAGATAGAGACAGAATGACAGACAGAAAAAAGTGTGTGTATATGTGTGTGAGAGAAAGAGAGAACATGAGAGAGACATAGATAGAAACAGATATTGATAGAGATAGAGATACAGTGACAGAGACAAAAACAGTGTGTGTGTGTGTGTGTGTGTGTGTGTGTGTGTGTGTGTGTGTGTTGAATAGAAGCTTCATATCTGTTCTGAGTTTTGCTGGAGGCACCAGGTTCCTGTGAAGTTTTCTTTTTTTTCTGTTTTCCTCATACTCATCTTCCTTCCACAATTGACTGGAGTGATACTGACTTTTACCTTTAAACATGGATTAAATATCAGCTCAGCCTCTTCATTAACCACAGAGATATAGCCTTTGAATTACACTGACTTCTCCTACTCTGACTGGCAAGAATCCCATGAAGCATGTTCTTAATATCCAGTGCAGTTATGATGTCCAACTCAAACTGACAAAAAACTGGTTTACTTGCTGTTCCCAGGAGGTCATTTTGTTACCTCACTATGTCTTTGCATAGCTAATTTCTCATACGCATAACAATCTTCCATCTTACCTCCACCTCTTATAATTCTTAGCCTCCATCATGACTCAGCTTAAGTAGCATCTTCTATGCTAGGTTTTTCATGATTTTGTTCAATTGTTGGTATCTCCCCTGGCATTATTTTGTATTCATTTTGGATATATTTTATGTTTACATCTTCTATGTACATGACATCCCTGACTCCTGAACAGCAGAACATAAATTCCTTAAGAACAGAGATTAGTTGAGGGCCTATCTTGCCCTCAACCTATACCTTCCTTCCACAACTGACTGGAGTGATACTGACTTTTACCTTTAAACATGGATTAAAGATCAACTCAAGCCTATACCCCAAAGAGATCAAAGAAAGAGGAAGAGGTGAAATATGTGCAAAAATATTTATAACTGCTCTTTTTATTTTTGGTAGTTGGCAAAGAACTAGAAATACAGGAATTCCTGAAGAATAAATTATGGTATATGAACATAATGGAATACAATTATGGTCTAAGATGTGAAGAGAGGGTTTTAGAGAAACTTGGGAAGACTTGTATGAACTGATACAGAGTGAAATGAGCAGAACTGAGAGAATAATTTATAGTAGAACATCAATATTTTAAAAATAATTCTGAAAGAGTTAAGAATTCTGGTCAATGTAATGATCAATCATTGATTCCAGAGTATGTATACAGTGTAAATGGAGGGTAATTTCAGAGGAAAAACTCTAGGTGGTGGGTATGAGTAGTCATAAAAGTCTTCTTTGGGAAGACAGGATTTAAACTGGGTTTAGAAAGAAGCTAGGGAGCCTAGGAGGTAAAGGTGAGAAGGGATATCCTTGCAGCCATTCTGAGGGTAATCTCAATGAAGGCACAAAGTCAGGAGATGGTGTCATGTATAAATAACAGTAAGTCGGTCAATGCTGCAGAATCATAGATTGTATAGAAGGGAGTCAAGTAGAAGATCAGAAAGATAGGATGGTCCAGGTTGTGAAAGTCTTCAAATGCCAAAGGATTTTAGCTGATCTTGGAAGTTTATGTTAGTTTTCATTGTCTGCTGCATGGTAAATTGACTCATACTGAATTTATAATCTATCCAAACTCTCAGATCTTTTAAAAGAAATTATTTGTGTAGCTACACCTGCCCAAACTTCTATTTCTTGAATTTAAGGTGGGGCTTTATAGTTATTTCTATTATATTTCATTTTATTAGATTTGGGTCATTGTTCCAGCCATTTATTCCTTCATCCAAGGTATTTTTATATACATATATATGTGTATGTGTATATATCACATATGTATCACATATATATATATATATATATGGATACGTACACATATATAATTTAGACATTTCTCTGGTTCCCTCCTTCATACTTTCTCTCTCTGTCTCTCTGTCTCTGTCTCTCTGTCTCTGTCTCTCACTCTATTTCTCTCCCACCCCACCCCCCTTGTCTATCTGTCTCTCATATAAAGTAGCATAGAACCCTTGGACTTTCCACTAAGCACCTCCTTCTGAGTTCCCATCCATTCATTTCATGATTACTCTTTAGGTCTAGTCATTCACTCATTTCACAACGCTGAGGCTTGGTGGCCAATAAGCAGATGGCTCTGAGTACTGGGTGCAAGAGCTAAAGCACTGACTCAATGGAAAGGGCATACAAGAGAGAGCTTACTTGGGCTTGGTTCAGTGGAAAGTCATCTAAATCTCACTACTAGCCAAGGACCAGTCCTTAATCTTGAAGTATCCTCTTCCTATGGAGCCTTTCTTAGGGAATTTCCCAAGTACTTTACATTTTAAAAGTCTTAGTCTTATGCAACTTGTGAGCATCCCAGAAAGGATTTTATAGTTCTCATCTCCAAATGCCCAACTGGAATTTTATCTGTTCCCATTAAATATTCATGCTTTGAAGCCTATCTTAAATCTAGTCCCCAAGATAGTTTTCCTGCCTTGGCATTCTCCAGCTCATTAACTTCAAGGAAGAAATTAGAAAGGCATTACAATCATTAAGTCTTCCCAAGGAGCCCAGAACAATGCACAGGTTCAGAATGTCATTCTTTCTAAAAGACAAAGTTAGGCTGAAAAGCTTGTACACAGAGCACCTTCATAATACTTTTAAGATAACAATTATTTAACTTTCACCTAGAGAGGTTTTAGACATAATTACAACAACAATTATGCTCCCTGCAAACAAATTGTGCTAACTGTACTGTGAAACCCTCCCACCACTTCTGAGGAGGAATTTTAAAAAAGGAACATTTGAGCTCATAGTTTATATTTCATCCCTCATTTTTTCCCCCTGAGTATGGAGATTATAGGAAAAAGTCAGTGTCATCAAATAATAAAACATCTTTAAAAAGCAACATTAAAAGGAGTGTGTGTGTGTGTGTGTGTGTGTGTGTGTGTGTGTGTGTGTGTAGTGGAGAGTAGCAATGGATTACTCTTGCCAGCACAATGACGACATAAAGGGGACCAAGGAACAACAAGCACAGTTTAAAATGCTCTTGTTGAATGCCCCTTTTTAGAGGGAATCCACATTTCAGCTGAATCAGCTGTTCGGGCACCCCAGCTGCCTTGTGCCATTAGAAATCCATTTCAGTCCCTAAGCAGAACAGTAGAACCTTGTTATAACTGTCCCTCCTCCTCTGTTTGCTTTGTGGATTCTCATACAATATATTCCATGTCCCATCACATTTCTAAAATATAGTAAAATCCTGGTGAGACAGGATTAAGATGAGAGGCAGTGTGATATCCTGGTGACTACTCAGGGAATTAATGATCGGGAAACCTGGGTTATAATCTTAGGTCAGTAGAGGAATTACATGACTTTGGACAAGTCATTTATCATCTTTGATGCTCTCTTCTCTCTAGGTTTTGGAGACACCTCTCTGTCTCTCTGTCTGTGTCTGTGTCTCTCTCTGTGTGTCTGTGTCTCTCTGTGTCTCTGTGTCTCTGTCTCTATCTCTCTGTCTCTGTCTCTCTGTCTCTGTCTTTGTCTCTCTGTCTCTGTCTCTCTCTGTCTCCCTCTCTGTCTCTGTCTCTGTCTCTCTGTCTCTGTCTCTGTCTCTGTCTCTGTCTCTCTCTCTCTCTCTCTCTGTCTCTCTCTCTCTCTCTCTTTTTGTTCTCCTACTTATCTGACTGATTTTTCTCAGTCTCCTCTGAAGGATCCTCTTTGAACATCACACTCTCCTATCCTAGGTGTTCCTCAGGATTCTGTCTAGGGCCTTCTTTTCCCTCTTTACTACTTCAT
The DNA here is from genome assembly GCA_028646575.1 of Pseudocheirus occidentalis. NCBI lineage: Eukaryota > Metazoa > Chordata > Mammalia > Diprotodontia > Pseudocheiridae > Pseudocheirus > Pseudocheirus occidentalis. The sequence goes on along the minus strand of JAQQSW010012056.1, from coordinate 8,689 downwards.
TTGGTGATTTCATCAATTCCTGTTAACTTAATTACCGTATCTACAATGATGATTCTCAAATCTTATCTTGCCCCAGGCTCTCTGCTGCCCTCCTACCTCATATCTCCAACTGCCTCTCAGACATCCTAAACTGAATGTCCAGTAGCCATCTTAAACTCAATGCGTCCAAAACCAAACATCATCTTTCCCCCTAAACTCCCTTCCTCTCCTACTTTCCTTCTTAATGTCAAGGCCACCTTCATTCTTCTAATCCCTCAGTTTTACAACCTAGGAGTTGTTCTTGATTTTTTATTCTCTCTCCCCTGCTCCCGCCACACCATATACAATTGGTTGCCAAAGCCCATCACTCAAAACTTTACAATGGCTCTTGAATACACCCCCTTTTCTCTTCTGACACCGCCACTATACTGGTACCTGTCCTTGTGACCTCCTGCTTGGACTATTGCAATAGTCTGCAGATGAGTCTGCCTACCCCAAGTTTCTCCCCACTTCAATCCATTTTCCATTCAGTCACATAAGTGCCTTTCTTAAATTGCAATTCTGATCATGTCTTCTACTCCCACCCCACCCCACCACAGACACAGACACAGACACAGATACACACATACAGATGCACAGACACACAATAAACTCCAGTGGCTTCCTGTTGCCTCAAGGATAAAATACAAAATCCTGTTTAGCATCCAGAGTCCTTCATAAAGTCTCCCTTGCTTCTTTCCAGTCTTCTTACGCCTTATTCCCTGGCATGATAGCTGTTGTCAAGTGTTTGAAGGGTAATAATGTAGAATAGAGATCAGATTATCTTTTCTTCATTTTAGACGGCAAGATTAGGAATAATTTCCAAAAACTGTGGAGAGACAAATTTAGGCTCAACATAAGGAAAATATTCCTAACAAAGCTGTTCAAAAATGGAATAGACTGAATTAAGAGGTAGTAAGAACTTACAATGTAGTGGAAAAAAATTTTTGGTTTGAATCCTACCTCCAAAACTTGCTGGTTATATCATTTAGTCTCTTTAAATATTAAATTTCATCTGTAAAATAGGTAACAACCTGTAAACAAGGGCTCTTAATCTTTCTTATTTCAAGGACGCTTTCTAAGAATAATGTTTTGATGCTAAATGTTTATAATTGAAGGAAATGTTAAATTTCCATTAGAGGTTAGTGAAAATAAAGATGTAAACTTTTTTCCCTATCCAAGTCCATGGACTCCTTAAAATCTATCCATGAACATTTTGGACTCATGGATCTCACAATAATTATTAGGAAAATTGAGATTACTACAGATTAGAAAACTAAGGCAAACAGGGTTAAATGACTTGGCCAGGGTCACAAAGCTAGTAAATGTCTGAGGCCGTATTTGAACTCAGGGACATGAGTCTTCCTGACTCTAGGACTGGTGCTCTATCTACTGAATCACCTAGATGCTCTTGTTTTCTCAAATGTCTGAGATTCTTTCCAATACTGAGATTCTGCTATTTTACATATGATATGTAGAGTGCAACAATTTTAAAGGCATTTGGGGATCATTTCTCAAAACATTTCAGAGAAGGCAAGACTCTAAAAAGCTCATGGATGCAACAGTTACCAAAAAAAGAGGAAATACCATATTTCACTGCATAATTGTCACAGATTTAATAGCAAAAAGGTGGGGTACAACCATTATGTGAAGCTTTCAAAAATTATGCTGGTATTAATTAAAATCATTTATTACTAAATTTTAGTGCAACATTTGGATGCACAGAATACTCCTGACTATATTTTAAGACAGAATACTGACAATGTATGTGTGCTGAGAATTCTAGGCTTATGGTTTGCAATGTGCAAGAGATAAATGTATATCCATATGCCACTGGTGAATGCATTGCTACTCTGTTTCCCTATAAGTGGTGTGATGAACATACTAATACCATGCAATGAGTACCCAATATAAGGTTATAAACCAATTTTTGGACTGGAAAATAGGATGTCATGATTATGCAGTAGGTTATGCAGTGAAATTTGGTAAATTGACCATTGGATAAGCATTTATTACACATCTTCTATGTGTCTGGTGTTCTGCTAGGCACTAGTGATATAAAACCTGGTTGCTATAATTATATATCAGAAGCTCACTATCTTTCATGGTCTGACAAATGACAAATCCCTACAATATAAATATAGACCTCAAAATAACACAAAGAACTCAGTGAATAAATGGGCTAGAACTGGGCAAACCATTTTCATTGATCAAAATGTAGCCCAGAATCTTTTGGACATGATATGGAATCAAATTTTTGTTAAGTGCTTAAGCACATTATGCTTAGCAGTGGGGATACAAAAATAAAAGACCCTCCATGCCCTCAAAAAGCTCACGTTCTCATGGAAGATTTCAGTTACAAGTTGGATGGAAAAAGTCCTGTGGTCCTCAGATTGCAGAAGCAAAACAGATGTTCTCATTTAGCTTAACCTCTTGGTGCCTCCTACTACTCACTTATAGCCTCCCAATACTGGGACACTAAAATTAGGTAGTTTACAATGGGACAGGATGTACAGTTATGAACACTTTTAATGACTAAAAGAAGCACTTAATGGTTTTGGTCACATTCAGAAACAAGTAAGGAAACATCTAGGTACAATGACTAAAATCTTCAATCAATAAATATGAACACAGACTCAGAATAAACAGAGGCTCGGCTTCTTTTTGGCTCCACAGCATTAACTAGGAAGTCCTTTGTGAGATGATGCTGAGCAGCAATGCTTAGGATTTGAGAGGGGGAAAAGTGGAGTAGAGAGGGTGTCCGATTCCACCTCATGTTGTAAAGGTTTCATAAGGCAGGTAGACTTTAAACTACTTTTGTGTGAATGGGGGACATTCTAGGAAGATGGCAGAATAAGTCAGAGGTTTACAGGCCCTACAGATTTCCTCCACAAATAAAAAGAAAATTGCCACAAAATGAATGTAGGACAACAAAAATAAACAGGTTAAGCAGTTGTTCCCCTAAGATAACTTGAGAGGAACTTAGAAAAGACAGGGCCATTAGGGGCTGAGGTTTGGCCTCCACTGCATCAACAAATAGTAGGTCCCGATGGCAGTTCTGTTGCAAGGCAGAATAGACCTCAAGAAATTTCATCTCACAAACTTTCATCTCATGGCCTCAGGAACTTTCTCTTTCTCAGGAACAGCAGACTTGATGGGGGTGAGGCAGAGATTGAAGAAGTGAATAACACAAGTCGTCTATAGAACTCCCTACAGAAAAATTTCCCCAAAAGATTATAAATGAATATGACCAGAAATAAACACTTTGATCTATATGAATTTAAGAATAACATTTTTAATAGATGCTGCTATACTAAGTCAATGTTTGAGTCCTCGCAGTCTGCAAGATACATAGAATGAAAATCAAAATACAGAGACTAAGCAGAAGAAATCAAAATCCCCTAGGAAGAGGATGAATAGCGCATTCTCCTCCATCATTCTGTCTGCTGTTGTGACCATACTGAGGATGATTTCAGAAGGTGAGTTTACATTCCAGTATTTTTATTCAATGACTCCAAATGAGCTATCTTATCCACTTGTACCATAGTCCATTTAAAATAAAATGATGACAGTATAGCAACTGGTCTCAGGGTTCTGAACTCCATTGAAAAAAGATGAAAAGAGTGATTTTTTAATAATCATAACAGAAATAATTTAATCAAAAGGCCTACTGAACATGATTGATTCTATTTGAACTCCATCAAATATGCCTGCCAGTCAGTCAATAAACATTATTAAACACTTAGTGCCAAGCAAAGAATTACGCATTAAAATACAAAGAAAGGTAAAAGACAGCTTCTTCTCTCACAAAACTCACAATCTGAGGGAGGATAACATATAAATAATTGTACATACAAACTATATATGGGAAAACTGGAAATAATCATTAGGGGAAAGCTGCCAGATGTAAGAGGAATCTGAGAGACTCCCTGTAGAAGGTGGGATTTTAGCTGGACTTGCAGAAAGATAGGGGAGGCAGGGCATCTAGACATGATGAAGGAAAGCATTTCATGCACAGGGAACAGCCAATGAAAACACCCAGAATGAGGTGCAGCAGCAAAGAAGTCAGTGTCATTGAATCAAAGACTATGGAAGGGGGTGTAAAATATAAGAAGACCGGACAGGTAGTTGGGAAGGGTATGAAGGGATTTGAACACAAGATAATTTTGTTATTTGTTACTGGAGGTAAGAGGAAGCCACTAAGTTTACTGAGTAAGGGTATGTGTGAAATGGTTAGACCTATGCTTTAGGAAAATAACTCTAACATCTAAGTGGAAGATGGACTTGAGTGGGGAGAGATTTGTGGCAAACAGATCGATTATCGTAATATTGCAATAGTCCAGGAGAGAACTGATGAGGACCAAGGTGATAGCAGGGTCAGAGGAGAGTGGCTGGTATATGTCAAAGTTGTTATAAAGTTAAAATTGATAGACCTTGGTAACATATTAGATATGAGGGCTGAGAAGTGTTAATGGGTTGAGGATGAGACCTAGGTTGTGAGCCTGGGTGACTGGGATGATAGTGGCTCCCTTAACAGTACCAGGGGAGTTTGGAAGTGGGGAGGGTTTAGGGGGAAAGAGAATGGAGTCAGTTTGGGACACATTGAGTTTAAGATGTCTACAAGGACAACGAGTTTGAGGTGTCTCAAATATGTAGGTGGAGACACAAGACTGGAGGTCAACAGAAAGGTTGTAGCAGGATAAGTAGGTTTGAGAATTAGCAGAATAGAGATGACAATCTGGGGAGCTGATTAAATTACCAAGCAAAGTCATATATAGGAAGAATGGGAGAGGTCCTTGGAAGGAACTCTGCTGAACACCAATGATTTTTGGCCGTGACCTAAGTGAAGATCCAGGAGAAGAGCTTGAGGAGTGATGAAATGCATAGGAGAGAATAGTGTCACCAATACCTAGAGACAATATAGTATCAAGAAGAAGATGGGGCAGCTAAGTGGTACAGTGGGTAGAGTAAGGGACTGGAGTCAGGAAGACTCATCTTCCTGAGTTCAAATCTGGTCTCCGACACTTACTTATATGACCCTGGGCAAGTCACTTAACTCTATTTGCTTTAGTTTCCTCATCTGTAAAATGAGCTGTAGAAGGAAATGGCAAAACCACCCTTGGATCTTTGCTAAGAAAACCCTAATGAGGGCTCAAAAAGTTGTACTTGAGTAAACAACAATCTCCTTAAAAAAAAGATGGTGATGGACAGTGTCAAAGGCTGAAGAGAGGAAAAGAAGGATGAAGATCAAGAGAAGGCCATTAAGTTTTGCATTTAAATGATTATTAGTAACTTTGGAAAGATTAATTTTGGTTGAATAATCATTTCAGAAGCCAGGCTTAAGAAGAGAAAGAGAGGAAAGGAAGTAGAAGCAGTTATTATCGGTGACCTTCTCAAGAATGTGAGTCATAAAAGGCAGAAGAGATATGGGACTATATTTACTAGATATATATGGATCAAGAGAGGGTTTTTGGAGGGCATGTTTGTAGATGGTAGAGAAGTAACTAGTAGACAGGGAGAATGAAATAACAATCTCTAATATTTATATGCTGTTTCAAGGTTGACAGAAATACTGTTTGATTCTCACAAAAGACCTATGAATTAATTTTTTTTTCAGGTATTTTCACCCCTGTTTTACAGATGAGGAATCTGAGTCTCAGAATAGTTAAAACTTACCCATGGTTACAAAATTTTAAGTCGTGTCTGACTCTTCACAACCCCATTTATGGTTTTCTTGGCAACTTATGGTAGATAGAAGAGAATTGCTTAATAAATTGAGACGTTAAGAAGCTTCCTATGGTCAAACAGCCAGTGTGTGTCAGAGGCCTTCCCGACTCTAAATCTTGCTCTGTATCAACTCTGCCTGGTTACCTTGCATATAATAAGTTGCCTTTAAAAAAAAACACATAGTATTTGTGAATTTACATATGTCACTTTGAATTTGTTTTCAGTGTGTCTCAGTGACACTTTATCCAAATGCTCAGTGCATACTGTTAAAAAGTTATCTGGGAATAAGTCCATCTATTCTTTCCACATACTTTACTGCTCAATATCAGTTTTCAAGATCATAGCCTCAAATCCCAAGAAATGAGCATCTTCCAGGTCCTTGCAGTTAGAGGTATAACCCCTGCTGTTTGAAACTGTGAGTTATAAGAGGTGCTGAATTCCTTCAATCACTTTGAATGTGAGATTTGTTCTTACTACTATCATTGTTCCAAAATAAATTCTAGTGGTTGAAAAGAGACTCTCTCCCTCACAGTAATTCAGGGGTGCTTGAAATGCTTCTGAGCTATTCTGTCCTCTTCCCTCTGAGTAGTCCACGTAATATTTTGGTTGCCTCTCATCATTCACAATGAAATTCTCCTTTGCTTTGTGATTTTTAGACCTTCTGCCCTCTCTATGCAGTAAATAGCATGATCACCGAAGACTCTGAGAATAGCTACATATTTCTTAGGGAATAATTGGCCAGTTAACAAGCATTTATTAAGTGCCTTCTATGTGTCAGTCACTGTGATAAATGCTGAGCGTACAAAGAAAGGCAAAACCCTTGCTTTCAAGGAGCTCAAAGACCAGTTGGGGAAACAACATGTATATAAATAACTTTGAACAAATAAGATATGTACAGGATAAATTGGAGATAAACAACAGAGGAAAGGCACCAATGTTAATGTGCATCAGAAAAGTCATCTTGCGGAAGGTAGGATTTTAACTGGTAGTTGCAGTAAGGTAGGGAAGCCAGGAGGTAGAGATGAAGAGGGAAAGAATTCCAAGCATGGAGCAAGAATATTTATATTAAAAATATATATTACGTTATACATTATAAGTAAAATATATTTACATTATAAGTATATATTATGCATTATATATACATTTGAAGTAAAATACATTTTTATATTTTTTAAAAATTATATTTTCATTCAAATTTCATTTTTTACAGTAATCAGAGAAAATTGAAATTTATATTGGGATTTCTATGAACACATTTTTTTAAACCTGGTGTATGTATTTTACTTAAAAGTGTTTAACTTCTGAAAAACCATTGTTGCTACTCTTGCAGTGTGACTGTTACAAATATTCTTTGTTTATAAAGCCCTTTTACTGGGCAATGCAATAAAAAACCTTGACCTCTATTCTTTTTCTTTAAGTCACTCTCCCTTCTCTAAAACTAACATCTGCTAAGGTTTTCAATTAAGTACTCTTCTCTTTTCATTTATTGACTGTTTTGCATATCTTCACCTTGAGAAAGACTGCAATGCTGATATTTTAATGACAATTAAAATTAATGACAATACTTATCTAAAATAAGCAAGAAAGGAAGCAAGGTTGTATTTTTGAATGCAAGACACCATCTTATGAAAAAAAGGATGAAACTGAGTTTGGGGAATGTTTTAGTTTACTAGACTAAATGCAACAATTTCCAGACTGCTTTTCTAATGCATTGGAGGGCTGATAACAAATATATGGAGAGTAGTATCAATTGCTTTTTTAGAGGAGAAAAATTCAGATTTGGAAACTATCCATTAGTATTAAGACATTGAAAATTACTTATTGCATATTCATGTTTTATATAAAACATAATTTATCAGCATGTATGGAGCATCTAGACATTAAATCCTCAATAGTATTAAATGTTTTCTCTGTATTATGGGCTAACATTAAAAAACCCTACAAATGCTAAGAAAAATGAATCTCCTGAAGCCTGATAAATATTTACATTTGGAACATCCTCTTATGAAACCATGTAATACAAATTATCCCTAAGACTTATCCTTGTGTGCAGGTATATGCAGAATATTTAATGCCTACATCTCATATCCTTACTCGTTACAATTTCATTGGCTGTAAATTATGCCACATAAAAAAGGAAGCACAACACAGGTCTGGGAAGTAGGAGAATGAAGGCTGTAGGTTCAAGAAGGGTGGCAGTGGGTAGTATATCAGGTCATGGAAAAGGTAGAAGTTTGCCATGTTGGTGAACTGGAGGAGCAGAGGAGGGTCTGGAGCTAGGAGAAGTCAGCTAGGTCTTGATTAGTACGAATAATGTAGGCTCTAAAATTGTCATATTATTCAAATTTGCTCCATATATTCCCATTGGGCTGGAATGACCATATTTTACATAGTTATAACTTCAAATAGTACAAGTTCAAATACATGGGACCAGTTGTTGTTGTTGTTTGTCATGTCTGACTCAGTGTGACCCATGGACCATAGCACATCAGGCCCTCCTATCCTACAGTATCTCCCAAAGTCTTTTCCACATTCATGCTGACTGTTTCCATGACACTATATATCCATATCATCCTCTGTTGTTCCCTTTTCATTTTACCATCAAATTTTCCCAACATTAGGTTCTTTTCTAATGAATCTTGTCTTCCCACTATGTGCCCAAAGTATGTGACCACATTAGGAGATTCAGTATTCACATGAGTTGGAGCTAGCTGTATAAGCCCTCTGAGGGCAAGAACTATCTGACTTCCACATTTATAGCTCCACGTCCTAGAACAAGGTAGGTGCTTGGTAAACACTGGTTGATTATTGATGAATAAACGTAGTCTTACTCTGTTCTACAATTCCTCAGAAGATTGAAAAGGACTGGGTATGGAGGCGGCTAGGTGGCACAGTCAATAGAGCACCAGCCTTGGAGTCAGAAGGACCTGAGTTCAAATCCGGC
>JAQQSW010012055.1:0-12612 GCA_028646575.1 Pseudocheirus occidentalis | reverse complement strand
AACTCTAATGCATTGTTGGTGGAGCTGTGAACTGATACAACCATTCCGGAAGGCAATCTGGAACTATGCCCAAAGGGCTATAAATAATAGCATACCTTTTGACCCAGTAGTACCACTTTTGGGGTTGTATCCCAAAGAGATCACAGAAGTGGGAAAGGGTCCCATATGTACAAAAGTATTTATTACAGCTCTCTTTGTGGTGGCAAAAACCTGGAAATTTAAGGGATGCCCATCAATTGGGGAATGGCTGAACAAGTTATGGTACATGAATGTGATGGAATATTACTGTGCTACAAGAAATGGGAAGGGGATTGACTTCATACTTACCTGAAAAGGCTTATACAAATTGATGCTGAGTGAGAATAGCAGAACCAGGAAAAATTTGTACACAGTCACAGATACATCATATGTATGACAACCAATTTTGAAAAACTGGGTGCTTCTCAGCACTGCACAGTTAAAAGACAACTATACAAGTCTCAGGATGGAAGGGGATGTGTACATTCAGAGAAAGATCCAGAAACATCAAAGTCTAAAGGGAGACTGAAGCAATGCATGCTATGATTCTTTTTGATGCTTGGCTTTTGTTTCTATTTTCATTGTTCACTCCATTGGCTATAACACCTATACAACCAGACTATTGTACAATGTGAAGGAGTTTGGAGATTCTAGACATGATTGTATGCCACCATGGGGGGTGGGGTGGGGGATGGAGAGGAAGGGGAGAAAAATCTATAACTCAAGTGACTCTGGAATAGAATCTTGTAACCTAAAAGTAAACAAACAAACAAACAAACAAACAAATAAATAAATACATATGATTTCACTATAGTTCTTTTTTTCCTTCTAGATCAGTGGTTCTCAATCTTCCTAATGCCCCAACCCTTTAATACTTGTATGTGGTAGTATCTGCATGTGGGTGGACCCACCTGGAAAAGGATAGAGGAGCAGTGTCTCAGTTTCTAATACCATCAGAAATATGTGTTTTACTATGGTCTTAGGGGACCCCTTTGAAAGTGTCATTTGAAGGGGCGGCTAGGTGGTGCAGTGAATAGAGCACCAGCCCTGGAGTCAGGAGTACCTGAGTTCAAATCCGGCCTCAGACACATAACACAAAAAACTAGCTGTGTGACCTTGGGCAAGTCACTTAACCCCAACTGCCCTCCAAAAAGAAAAAAAAAGTGTCATTTGACTCCCAAAGGGTTTGTGACTCATGTGTTGAGAACTGCTGTTCTAGATGATGGTTAGATCCTATCAATAGTAGCAATAATTAGGTCTATTCTGACACAGGAAGTCTCTGCAGGTTGATATTAAGAGCTACAGGGCTAACAAAAGCAGTTATAATGTTTAAAAATACTTCTATTTCTCATTGATATAAAATATTGATATGAATAAGGACATAACTTTTATTTCTGATGGTTCTAGTCTCAACTGCCGAGCTACAAGGCAAATACACCATTTGCATTTTTTTCTCATTGCCCATTGGGAAAAAAGACAATGGTGCATGGAGACAATTGATTTGTATAGACTTAATAATATGTGAATGTATTGCCAACAGAATCGCTACATTTCTAAAGTACTATAGAATTCATTTATATGTGAAAATGGTATCCGACTTATGTGATAATTCATTCTTCTTAGCTTAATGCATCTAAAATATAGATAAGACACTACAGTTGTAGATTGGGGCTCCTTCAGAGATTACTGGTGGTGTATTATGACTAAAACTCATTGAAACACCTTGCTGGAAACATTACTGTTTCTGGTATAAGAGAAATGGAAAAATGAAGGCTTAATACTATAACCATCAGGATATATTATTAGATGGAGAATGATTTTCCAGTAAATGAAGTTTATTTTCAAATGTGTTAATGTTGTAAAGGAGAAGACTGTAAAATATTACCAAATATATGACAAGTAGCCTTTAGCAATAAGTTTCTTAGCTGTCATGTAAGAAATGCATACAATAATTATATTCAATAATTATTCTTTCTTGGTTTCCTGACCACTGTTTATCTGTCCTTTTATCTTCACTCAGAGGGATAATACTCTAGTTCAGGTTCTTATCACCTAATACTGGGATTAAGGGAAAAGATTTCTACTCAATTTCCCTGCCTCAAGTTTCTTCTTACTCCAACATATGTTTTAAAACTCATCAAAGTGATTTTCTTAAGGCACAAATTAGACCATTTCATTTTCACAAACTCCATTGGCTCACAATTATTTCTAAAATCCAATATATTAATTTGTTTAACATTTTAAAGCTCTTTAGAAACTGGCCTCAATCTACCTTTCTAGTCTAATTAGGCATAACTCCTTTCCATATACTCTATGGTTTCAACAACCTTCTTTTGTCATTCTTCACTGGAAATCATCAAGACTTTAAAGTATCATTTAATGTTATTCAATTCAATTCAATAAGTTAAAAATTTTGCCAGGTTCAGAGGATTCTCAAACACAGAACAGATTTTTATGCCATAACTGGGAATGTTCCACTCATCAGGGCATATTTTAGCCCATACATTGATGCTCATCCTGTATATCTCTCTGTGTCCTCTTATAAGGGATTCACCTGATATCCTGGGAATTAATATTGTTTTGTCTTGATATTATGAAGATATCAGTGAAGCAAAGAAGTTGTCTGTCTATTGTCACTCACTTTCTCTCTACGATTGTTTTGCTCTATTCTTTTTCACTCATACATTGATTTGAAGATGCTTTATAACTGTTCTTCCTTATAGTTGCAGATTCAATGTATGATGCAGTCTAATTGCACCCATTATGTGCCTCTCTACTGTCCACCAAGTGATACTTTATTTAGTTTTGAATGACTGAATTGTCCCATGATTTACAGATCTATAAAAGTCACTGGGGATAAAAAGTTAATAACCAAGTTATTAATACTTTCCCCCAAGGAGCTTACATTCTTAATCAATGAAATTGTGCCAATCAGTCAACATGTATTTATTAAGTTCCTATTATAGGCCAATCACTGTGTAACAATAGTTATTTGGAGAGCTAAGAAGGATAAAAGGATACTGAATTTCAATTTTGGATAGGTTGAGTTTAAAATGTCTACTGTTCATATATCCAAAAGGCAACTGCAAATGAAATTTTAAGATTGGAGATCAAGAAAGAGGTTAGGGATGAACAAATAGATAAAAGTTTAAAAATGCAAAAAGTCTGCAAATAAAAGTAAAAGTATTTTGAGAGAAAGGGGCAATAATAAATTGTTGAGGTGAAGACTGGGATCAGGAAAGTCTGCCCAGAGGAGATTGTGCTTGATCTCAAACTTTTAGGCCTTAAGTGATTCCAAGGAGCAAAGGTGAGGAAGAAGGGTGGAATAGACACAGGCAATAGCTTAGGAAAAGGTGCAAAATGGCAAATGGAATGTTGTATAAAGGGATAATGAAAAGCTAGTTTATCCAAAATATAGAGAAAATAGGAAAATAAGGTAAAAATAATACTGACAAAGAACTTGTATGGAGGATCTTAAATGTCATGTGCTCTTATGCTTCACATTATAATGAGAGTACTACTCACTGCCAAATGACGTCTATGGATGTTATCTTTTTATTATATTATATTAAATCTGATTGATAACTTTATTGGTCCCAGTTCTTCCTTTTGCTCTCATTCATCATGAATTCTTAGAGATAGAAGGACAATTCTTCATAACACAAATTTAAATGGAAGCACTCATTAATTATTAGATCTGTTCAGCTAATCTCACATATTTATAAATGAAGTTCACTTTTAAAAATTGGCAGTCTTATCTCTGTTGCATATTCATTTCAAACTTCATGCTTTGATTTTAGTCTTAAAGGAGAATAAAATAGATGTTGTATACACTATCATGAGTTGCAAAGGTACAATAAGTTTAATTTCTATTTAGGGCACTGTGGAAACTCACTGATGGTGTTTTGAAGAGACCATGATATTAAAATAAATAAAAATAAACTTGAATGTATTATCAGGGCTGTAAATTGTGATGACGACACTTGGAAGAAGCAATAAATTAGGATCTCATACTTCAGGACAGAATGTCTTTCTTTGGAAAGCGTTCTATGGGGAAAGATAGAACATCCAGAATTTTGTTCCTTATGAATACGAGCTTCAGAACACACTAACACTGCTGTTAAGGACAAAAAAAATCACCAGAGAAAGAAGTATGGTGTGTCTTGCCCTGTTGCCACTTTACAAGGGAACAGGTAGAATAAGAATGGAAAGTATGCCATCAGGTAGCATTCTGCTTTAAATAATTAAGTGCTAAACCCAACTGGTTCTACCTAATGATGGAATACAAATGTCTTCTAAATTGTAGATCCCAGGGACAAAACCCTAGTCGTCTTACAACTCTTTGCATTTGGAGTACACACACATGCATGAAGCATTCTAATAATTATGATACACATTTCCCCCCAACTTGAACTTGTGTCCATTAATGCACCTAAAGCCTGAACTCTAGGGTCTTATGTAAACTTGATATTCCTAACCACATACAATGGCAGTATTAATGGCACACAAAAAGTTGTCAAGTTCATTGTCAAGATTTCTCAGTCTACTTGACTGCTGCCTAGTATATTTGGCAATTTGTGGCCATGAACTATACAGTTTTGTAATTGCTTCTTGCAGCTGTTGTGGATTTATTAAAATAATATTTCCCTCTTGTCACCATCCTTGTCAGAGCCTACCCACATGGCTGCACAAATTGTGTCAGTTACAAATTGACTCCATGATAACCATATTGTAGTATTTATCTCCCATATGTACAATGTGAAAAATGAGGCTGTTCACTTTACTTTGCTTTTGTAAATTGTGACTAACCCTTTGAAGACATGGGAAATAGAAGAGGGAATGAAGATGGCCATTTAAAAATGGGAAGATTATGCTGAGGGAGAGCATGATTTATGATAAAGAGATGTTAAATGAAGAGTTAAATGACATATTTTGAAAAAGACATTGATAAAGGAGGAGGAAAATCACCTATACCACTCATCAGTTCTTCAGTATCATTCTAGTAAAAAAATTATTTTTACTTTTATTTTTAAAAAATACCAAGATAAGTTTGCAAGGAACCATCCAGAAAGAGCAGTTGTACTCTAATTTCCATTTAGTTTTCTTATAAAGGATTGTTTAAGTATAAAGGATTTATTTCAGGTTTAAAGACTCTATCTACTTTGGCATAGTTGAATTTAAAAGAGTTTTTGTCTTTATACCACAGTCAGTTGAGGAAACACTATCAATGTTAAAGTAAAAATCAAGAGTATGTGCAGCTGGGAAAATTACTGGTTTTGGATTATAATGAAAATGTATGAGATAAATTAATAAACATTTACCTCATCTGATTCTTTTAAAGAGAGGAAAACCAGAATAATTATATTTAAAAATTGAAAGGGTGGATTTAGGTAAATTGAAGAAGAAATAAAGAAAATTATCAGAAAGCATTTGAGCCATTTGTAAACCAAAAATCCTGATAACATAACATAGGTGAATATTTTCAAAAGTATAAAATTCTCTTAAAACAGAAAAAAATAGATTGAATAACCTCCTATCAAAAAGCAATATTTTGAAAAGAATAAATTGGCATTCAAATGAAAAAAGGGCCAAAATGAAGTTACAAGTGAATTCTATCAGACATTGAAAAAAAAACATGTAGGCCAACATACCCAAGGAATGCTCCACAAATTATGGAATCAAATTAGTGATACAGGGTCTGTATTGTCATTATAATAAATTGACTTTTAAAAACCTCTTTAGATTTTCTGTGTAAAAACATAATTTCTTATAATATCTCATTCTGATAGGGCAATTAGGTATTTTAGAAATTGATTCCAAGGAATTCTAACGACTCTAAGGAGTCTTATCTAAGACAGTATGCAGAAGTTACTTCTTTCTAGGGAGCAAATTTTACTCTTCATTTTTATTCACATATGGCTCAATCAAACTGAATTGCTAGTTATTACATGTGCACAGCAATCTATTCCCTCCCTCCATGTTTTAGAATAGATGTTCGCCCATGTCTGGAAAATACTTCTCCTTTCCCTAAATCTTGTAGAACCATTGGCTTCTTTGAAAGCATGGTTCAAGGACCATGTTACAGCTTGGATATTTTCTCATCTATATAGATATTAGCATACTTTTTATCTCGAAATTTTTATTTGTGTTTACTTATTGGCATATAGTGTTATGTTGTAACCAATATGATTCGGTTCACAGGAGCTGATTGTTAAATTTTCAGCAGGAGCAGTTAGACCTCAGAAATTGGCAAACACTAAAAAGTGTAGTTTGATTGACTGTTTTCTTGTTTGTCTAGACTTAAGAATGTGATGGAGGTTCCCCTAGGCATCACAGTGAATAGAGCCCTGGAGTCAGGACGACGTGAGTGCAAATCCACTCTCAAACACTTAAGATTTACAACTGTGTGATCTCAGGGAAGTCACTTAACTTCATTTGCCCTGCCTTCTGCCCTCCAAAAAAAAAGACTAAAGAAAGAAGGCGACAGAAAATGTTAATAATTTAGGTTTTTCTTGAACGTATCTTATAGAAAATTTTCCCCCAATATTTACCAGTAGAACCCTGGATACATGTTGTAGAGTAATGTAAGTCACTTGAGGTCATGAAATGCTTTAATTTTTTTTCTTTTTATCCTTAATGCTTTATTGCACAAAGCTGACAATTTACACACACACAAACACACACACACACACACACATATAATTGAGGTGATGCTTGGAGGAAATTGTGATTCTACTGGGTTGGTATTTCTCTTTAGTGATACCACATCCTATTTTAAGCTTTCTGGTTCTATTTGAGTCTTCTTCAGATTTTCCCTTAATCCTTCCATGAAGGAGTCCCATAATATGCTGAAAACAGTTTTTTGGCGATCGTGTATATACCAATGGTGTATCATTTTAACACATCTCTTTAAGAAATAATAATATGAAAATAGAGAAAGGAACATTTTCTTGGCGATCCCTCAAAATCAGATTAAACTTTTATCATTGAAAATTCTGAACTTATAAAAATACAAAACATTATGAACATTTCCGCTTTCATTCTAGAATAGGAGGGGATATTACATATATACATATGTATATATATATATATATATATATATACAGACACACAGACACACATGCATATGCATATGAATGGGTATGTATGTGTACACACGTACACATATACATATACATATATTTGAGATATAGATATGTATATATGAAAGTACGATTCCTTGTTGCAAAAAGCTTAGCTTTTAAAATATATAAATGCAATGTGTAAATTTTAGAGCTCTTCTGCTTATCTATCATTCTTTCTGACTTTCCTTTCAGGGCAGTTAGGTGGTACAATAGTTCAAAACCTGTGCCTCGAATAAAGATTACTTGAGATAAAATCTGAACCATGTGACCTTGGGCAATCCCCATAGCCTCTGTCTATCTCTGTTTCCTCATTTGTATGGGGATAATAACACCTACCTCCTATGGTTGTTGACAGGATAAAATCACTTAGCTCAATATCTGTTCCACAGTAGGCATTTAATATATAAATGGTTCCTTTCTTTCCTATTCCATTTTAGTTTTTAAACCTAATTCCATAATATATAATATTTTGTAATCTTTCATAAGTCAGTTAACCTTTCTGTGCTTCAGTTTCCCCATCTCTAAAACAATAGGAGAAAGTGAACACAAAGGAAGTGAACACATCTCCAAATCTATGATACTACAAAGTTAGCATGCCAGTTTGATTATCCAGTTACCGAAAGTTGTGTCATGGGTATACCTAAATGTAAATCAAAACCTCAGTGGTAGAATTTCAGTTGGAAGTTAATTTTCCATCTCACACGACTCAAGAGACCACAAATGTGTCAGGTGCAACTAGATTTTTCTTAAAATTTAGTATAATAACCAATTGATCTCTCAGTTCAGCAGTAAAGATTCTAGAATTATTTCAGAAATGACCTTGTGTTGGCCAAACATTAGGGATTTCAAATGTTTTTCAGCTCACAGATAAAAACAGATGAGCATTTTTGGCCCCAGATTTAGAAGCCCCTACAAATGAAAGAAGGCTTCCTGTTATGGAATTAAACATTTGCCTCTTTTATCCTACTTAGAAAGAATGCAGTTATAATTGAGATTGCTCTAGCAGAAGGGGTGGCTAGGTGGCGCACTGAGTAGAGCACCGGCCCTGGAGTCAGGAGGATCTGAGTTTGAATCTGGCTTCAGACACTTGACACACAAACTAGCCATGTGACTTTGGGCAAGTCACTTAACCCCAACTGCCCTCAAAAAAACAAAAAAAAAGTGAGATTGCTCTAGCAGACTATGCTAGAATTCCATTGCAACAAATGTCCCTGCAACTGTGTTGACTTCTAAATGGTTTTTGGAAAACCCTAAAAATCAATACCTGTTTCCTGAACTTTTTTACAGCTCTGTCCATTGTTCTCAATAAATCTGTCTTATACTAAAAATCATTGACTAAAGTCTTTCTCCATTATTTTTGCATAATTTCATGGAGGGGATTCTTAGTTCTCAAAGATTTTGTCAGCAAAGTAGACTTTTCCTTGAAAGGTCTATGCAGTTGAACAAATGATAGGCCCAGTGATGGACTGAGGGCCTGCTCTCTGATGCTCATCTTATTTAAGTTTAATTAAGTAAAGTTTCATCAACAAAATGTTGACCACCAAATGATTTTATATGTGTATGTATGTGCATTTATACATAATATATGTGTTTATGAATCTGTAGTTTCACTGTTACAGGAAAATTCTGGATAAAGAAATTAACTTTAACAATGCAGTTTGACAACTTAAAGTCTTAGCAAATTGCCTAGTGTATTGGAAGTTTAAAGTAAATGGCCTTTCTCTCTTCCTCTTTTCCTACCCTCATGCCTGTCTATGTCTCTGTCTGTCTCTCCCTTCTTCCCTCTCTCTCTCTCTGTCAGGTGTCTGTCTTCCTGTGTCTCTCTTTCTGTCTCTGTATGTCTTTGTCTCTATTTCTCCTCTGTGTCTATCTTTATTTTTGTTTTTCTCTGTGTGTCTTTCTCTGTCTCTCATTATTCCCACCTCAATCCTGCTCCTTCCTCTCTCTCTTCTTATGTTCTCTCCATCATATATACTCACACACATTCATAAACGCATTTACTAACATACACATATATGTATACACACATATCATATATGTACATATATTTATACGTGCATGTAAATATATATGTTGACAGTTTGCAATGTAGTTCTTAAATACTGTGTAGCAATTTATATAATCAGATTCAGCCATTTGAAATGCAGCCACTTTCATCCTAACGAGGATGAGAAAGCAGGATACTTTCTTTTTCCCTAGCATGCAACTGCTTTTACTTAAAAGAATTCTCAAATGTGTGGTCAATGACCCTCATCTGTTTTTATCTGTGAGATAAGAAGCATTAAAGTCTCAACTTTTGACCCCCTAGTCTGCTTCTGGTATTATTCTGTCCCCCCAGAATCCTCATAGCTGAACCAACTGATTGATTAGGAATTATATTAACTTCTCTCCTATACACACAAACACACACACACACACACACACACATAGTTATATTTACAAATATGTGTGTTTATGTTTGTATATAAGTGCATATTTAAAATGCTTATTCCAAAATATTTTTTTAATAACCTACTACCAATGTCACAGGATGATAGATTTAAAGCTATTTTACAGATGAATGAGGGCAGTGTCTTCATTCCATTTGCCCAGGGTCATAGAGCTACTTAGTGTCTGAGGTGGGGTATGACTATACAACAACAATTACATAAATGCAAAACTATATGTTTATGCATAGTATTATTCATGATAATTTTAATTGCATGTATTATTTGAACATGTATCAAACAAATGACCTATGGTACACAGCTCTTTATTGCTCTCCTGAAGAGCTAAAAGTTCACTGAGGAAGGATGATAGAATTTCACTGGGATGCATCTGGCTCACTATTTATAATCCAAATGCTCACATTTGGTTCAGTCAAATGGCATGTGTGCAAAGATGCTTTGATCTAGCCTGCCAAGCCCAGGACATGAGTGTTACATTTCAATTCCAAAATTCATAAATATCAGTCCAACTTCAAGGTATTTCTGTGCTGTGGTGGCCAGTGTTCTTAGCCAGTCCTTTTGAGTATATTGGCTTGACCACTGGTGCTTATTATCTTGATTGACTTCCAGGGAAGATCCACTGTAAAAACAGAATGGTGAACCCTGGTTGGTGATTGAATGTATAGCTTATAGTTCTAAAGGAGATCCCACTACTCTAGAAACCAATCAACTGTGATTCAAATTCTGGAATCCATTGAAGAAAAATTATTAAAAGGAAAGTACTATGAAATGGAATGCCTTGGGGCCAAAGGCCCATGTTCTGATCAAGGCCGAGACATCTACTAGCTATATGACTACATATTTTAATTTAACCTATCTGAGTCTCATCATCTGAACCTTATCTGTAAAATGAGGACATGATTTTGGTGAAGCAGCATGACACAGTGGAAAGAACACTGAATTCAGAGAAAAGATATGTGCTTTGTTTAATGGCCATATGAACGATGATGGATACATAATTGCCCTTTTGGGGCCTCACCTATAAATTTCAGCCCTACAAAAGATTATTATTATGGTCCATCCCAACTCTAAGTCCTATTTTAATTCAATGAGATCTATTTAATTTCTAAATTACATCTTCCCATGAGCATTAAAAATAAATTCAAGACTAATATTTAGAATGCAGCTAGGTGACATTGTGGATAGAATTCAGGGCTTAGACTCGGAAAGATCTAAGTTTGAACCTTACTTCCTGACCTTTGCAAGCTGTGTTACCAAGCAAACGTAAGTTAAGCTGTCTCAGAATTAATTTCTTCACCTAGAAAATGGGGATAAGAAGTACCTGCATCACCAGGTTTCTGTGAAGATCAAATATGTAAGTGTTAATTAAAGTGTTTTTAAGTAGTATCTGTTAGCATTATCATTCACTAATTTATGTTTTAAAATGAGACAGTTTGGTGCACGAGTGGCACGGCAGAAGGACAATACATAGCGGGTGCCACATACAAGCATATGAATCATGGAGGTCATATGGAATGACTCTGTCTTCCCCCACCTCCATGACTGCACAGGAGCTGTAAGCATAGGGATTAAATCAAAAGGTACCAGAAGAACACACATCAGAATACTGGGTTTGATGAGCTCTAGTCTAGGGAGGTGATTTTGTTTTTGGAAATGACTTCTTCTCTATGCCGTTTAGATGTATTCGTTCAGGCCTGTGGAATTACATAATCAATAATTATTTATCATTTTAAAAATTCTATAAAAGTAAATGTGAGAGACTGTATGTCATAAGAAACATGCTAGTATTTGGGTTTCCTAAATATACAAGGCAAATATATGTAAATTAACATCTATATAAATATGCCCTTAGAATTACCTGGAAAAAAAAAAGAACTATCTGGCTGCATTAACATTAGCAAAGTCAACCACAACTTGATATTTCCCTGGTGGCCTCTCTAACCCTCTTTTCACTCCATACCACTCAGCACAGAGCTAAAATTCAAATTAGCTTTTAATAAGATACTATAAGGTTCACAAGGGTATGATTGAAAAAAAAAAAGCAGATTTTGGGTTTTGGGTTTTTCTTTTTGGAGTGGTGGCCCAGTGTACAACTTTTCATTTTCAAATTTGTAAGGTGCTTAGGACAAGGTCTGGCACATAGTAGGAACTTAATGCTTGTCCCTTCCTTTATTGATTTTGTACTAAGTATAATAACAACAATAATGAAGCTAACATTTATATAGCAATTCAAATCCTCAAAGAATTTTATGTACATACTTTATCACTGTTACAATAACCTTGTGAAGTAAAGTACTACAGATTTGTAGTTCTTTATTTTACAAAGGAAGAAATAGACCCAGAGAGGTTAATTGACAGCTTGTCTGTCAGACACCGGGAATACCATTTTTCATACAATTCCAAGTCTTCTTCTTAAGTTCACTAACCATGTCTTTCATAGTCAGAGTCTATATAATGGACTTCCTGAAAGACGTACACAAAAAAGTAGCCTTTTCCATAAGAGTACAGAAGTAGTTCAGACAAATCAGAGCGCTAGACCCCACACACCATTAGCGCCAGGGATAGTAATGGCATATTTCTTCATATAGAGAATCTTTATAGCTCAGTCCAATCACAATAACTTTATTCGCAATTTCTGAATCCTTTAAAGTTTGATTTGCTTCTCGACAAACTTAATGGCTAATCACACTATTTCCTGATTTCTCTTTTTTTCTTCTTCAGCCTTAAATCTTTAGATATAAGTGGTTGGTAAATCTTCATATCCTGTGGCTAGCATTAAGACATTTCACCCTTGGAGGATTTTCTTCTGATAACTGCAGTTTTGGGGAAAAAAAATAAAACCAAACATGTTCAGGATAACCACATCCAGGAGATGTAAACTTGGCTACTGAGTATGTAAGTTCATTCAGACCAAGACTTTTTTCCTCCTCTAGGCAAAGGGGATGCACCTTGCCTTCAGCTTCCAGGCATGATCCCAGAGGCAGCTGGGAATTTTATGGGAAACACATGGTGAGTCCCAAACT
>JAQQSW010012054.1:0-12613 GCA_028646575.1 Pseudocheirus occidentalis | reverse complement strand
ATCAGATAATTCTGTATGTCAGATGCATCAGTTTGTGAGGTTTAGCTATTAACCTACCTTGTTTAAGGCAATACAGTTATGTTTAGTAAAGGAAAGTTAATTAGTCTGAGTAATGGATTACGCTAGTCCATAATCACTCTACTTCTGGTCATTTTTCTCCTACCTTTCTGGCTCTTTGTTGTTTTAATCTCTGTGCCGGACTTGTATCTTCTAGGCCCACTTGCATATGCCTACTCGAGCTGATTACCAATCACTGCCTGAAGTTGCTACACAACACCCCTTGGATCTAGCGTCTGCCACATTCTGGACATTGGCCATAGCCCCCACCTCTCAAATGATGGACCCCTGTGAGGCAGGGCCAGCTCTACGTCCTTTCTCAGCATGAAGCAGCCTGGAACTGAGACCTTTGTCCTTTGTCCACAAATGATTTTGGGTCCCATCTGCTTAAGAGGGGAATGATGGGGAGCCGGAATGCCTTTGGCAAAGGGTATAGGTTCCCATTTAATAAAAGGCCTCAGACCCAGGCCTGACTTTGAATTGTTAGTTAAGTCAAAGCCTTGCCTAGAGTCCCCCATTTCTCTGAACATCTCCAATGGCTTCCTTTGGGGACGTGACCTACCCTAGCCAGCCCCAGGGTGAAGAGGTGGAGGAAGAATCTGGCAACAGATGCTGCCCAGAGGCCTAACTGCATTTTTAACACCTACAGGCCTGATGGGTATTTTTAGCATCATCACCAAGCTAGCTCTTGGGAGTGTGGGCAGGGAGGAACCATCCCAGACCAATCAAGCAATCAGCTTTGTTTGCCCATGAGAAGCAAAATCTCCCTGCATCTACGATACTGAGCCACTGCCCCATCCCCAACAGACAGATAAGTGAGGGAACCCAAACTGGATTAGGTCCCCAGGTGTTGGGGTGCATTTATAACTTTATTTTTAACATTGTTGTAGCTTCAGTCTGTATTTGTAACCTTGTTTGTAACTGCATTTCTAACTTTATTTGTAACCATGTTTGTAACTGCATTTATAACTTTGTAACACTGTTGTAACTTCAGACCTGTAATTGGCATCCCCCAACAAAAATACCAGTGGGGAACATGCAGGGACAGGCAGTTTGTGTCCTTTCACCCTATTCTAACCTGTGTGCTGCTATCACTGAAATTAAGTGAGGACCCAGGGTTGTCTAACTGTGTCCTCCAAGCTCCTGAAAATGCCTTGATGGCATGCACCACTGGACTTACCTCCTGCATTCCCATCCATGTCTTAGCAGACTCCACCTCCCCTGAAATGTGTATTCTGGTTTATGTCATATCCTAGGTTTTCTTTTATTCCAGGAAAGGGGGCTGGGAGCATTTTCGTTTGTCTATCCAAGCAAGGTGAGCCCCTATCCTGGTTCCCCTCCTGGTAGGACTGGGCATTGCTGGGTCCACTGCTGTGGGCACAACAGCCCTGGTCACAGGAAGCTCTCAATATGCTAACTTAAATATACAGGTAGATCAAGATGCAAGAGAATTGGAGAAACAAATTTCCTATCTGGGAACCTCCCTATATTCCTTGGCAGAGGTTGTGCTGCAGAATTGGTGAGGGCTGGATCTCTTATTCCTTAAGCAAGGAGATCTTTGTATGGCTCTGGGAGAAGCCTGTTGTTTCTATGCAAACCACTCAAAAATTGTCTCTTCCTAGTATGGCAATGTGTTAAAGAAAGAGAAGCTGCCCGGGTATCAGGGACAAATTAGTTTGAATCTCTGTTTGATTGATCACCCAGACTGACCTTCCTTGTAACTTCATTAGCCAGCCCCTCCCTCTTAGGCTATGTGCAGAAGTGGATCCAGTCTGTCATACTCCTGGTCCTGTGTATGCATTGAACAGCCATAAGTGGCCAGGAATCCATGATTGGATTCTTTCCTAAAACAAAGAGGGAATGAAATGGCCAGGAATTAGATAGTTTGTGAAATTAGAAATCAGTGAGCTCAGTGTGCTCAAACTGAACCAGAAATCAGCAGGCTCAGTAAACTTGGAGTGAACCCAAGAGAGAAATCAGTGGCCAGTACTATAGAATATACCTGGGTAGTTTGTCTTATTTTTTCTTCTGCTATGTGCCTAAGTCAGCATTCCCATACTCAACCCCTTATTCATACTCCTGGTTCCCATACCCAGCTCTTCATTAATGAGTATTGCTCCTGGTTCCCATGGCCTACTCCCATGCCCTACTCTTCATTAATCAACACTGAGGTAATCACAATCTTCTGGTTCCCATACCCAGCTCCTCATCAGTCAGCAAGGTATTTACACCTCCTTGGTTACAAAGAATAGAACCCCTGTACCTGGATGACAACTAGTTTTGGTAAGCCCTTTATTGCTTATGAGACAGATCTGCTGATAAATCAATTACTATTAGAGCTCCTTAAAACTTTTATTCAGACTGTGTGGTCACTTTGGTAAAACTTGCCATTTCAATATAATGTCTGACAGGTTTTAACTCACATCACCTGCTTAGGTAGTCCTGTCTTTGCAGAGACCTCATGCAGAACTCTTGTTGTTATTATTATTATTTGTCCTTCCTTCTTGAAGAGGACCAACATCATCAAGAGGGTGATGTCTTGACTTGCTCTTGAATTGGATTTGAGTGAGACATAGCTTTGCAAAGTTCTTAGCCTCGATTTCTCCTACTCTAGAATCAGTGGTAAGACTCCTCTGGAGACCATGGGCAAGAAGGAGGTCAAGACAATTGGCAGTGGGCCAAGTCCTGTGAGCAATTACAACCTGAACCAAATGAATTTACATCAAGTGACATCTTTTCTACCAGATAACTTTAATCTTGAAGATTTGAGGGTGGATGTTAGATCATGGTGCCCTTAGGACTTCTGAAAAACAGTACACAACACCTCAGTAGGAGGAAACAGGGAAGTCATTCCTTCCATGTTCAGTAATACAGCTTAAGAAGCTTCCTAGATAGGAAAAGAGGGATTTTTGGTGCTTGGGGTTAGGAATATATGCTCCTTGACTTCAGTCTTCAAACAACACAAGTTTGAGCTGTAGTGGGGTCAGACCGCTCTCCCCTTTTGTCACACACCCAAAGCTTCTTCTGCCACTTCCCCAACAAATACCTTAAGAAATGCCTGACTATAGCAATGACGACATTGCAAGATATGAGGTGCCAATAATAGACTGGAGCAGCCATTTAATTACAACCTTAGGGAAGGCTGATTGACAGTACACTTCCTAACGACTTGACTCTTCTTCAGATAAGGAATAAACAAGGATTTCATCTTCTGAATTTCATCATCTACTCTGTGCCTTTTCTCATTCTTTAGTTTCTATCTTCATCTTCTTATCTCTAAGAGGAAGTAAAGGTGAATCCTCTCTTCATCTGGTGCTCCATGGCCCTGGAGCTGGGAATCTTCTAGCACAGCCTCCTGGGAGGCCCAGTTCCCCTCCCAGTCCTTCTCCTCCCCTGTGATCTTGGGCAGCTGGGCAGGTCAGGGGATTGGCTCAGAAGTAGGAGCAGCAACTATGACCCGCACCTCACATGAAGAAAAACTCTGTCCAGCTTTGTCCAAGGACGGCTCCCTGGGCTGGTTCATCAATGCCCTGGGGGACAGTGGAAAGTGTGGAGTCTTTCCACCACTCCGGGCAAAGCCCCCAGAGCTTGAATATCTGGAGGAGAGATTGCTGGACCCCTCATGATGACCACACCCTCAGGAACTCAGTAGTACTATATGTGTTAGGCAGTGTGCTGAGTGTTGGGAGTAAAAATGCAAACAAAAAAGACAGTCCCTATCCTCAATGAGTTTACAATCAAATAAGGGAAGATCTCCTAAAAAGGAGAAAAGCATGGAGGATGGGGGAGGAAGGAACATGTCTGCAACAGGGGCTTGATTTTAAAGTCCAGAACAAGGATGAGAGGGGAATGAAATCAGGGCAACCTGGCCCTTTCACAAAATGGAATCCCCAGGAAGAACTCACCATTGAGAAAAGGGAATGGGCCTTTCAGAGGGATATTCCATGGTGAGCTGGTCTCAAGAAGGAAAGAAAGATCCAGCAAGGCAAAGAGGCTGCAGGAACCGAGGGAAGCTGCAGGATGAGGTAGTAGTGAAGATATGATTTTGAAAGCCACAGGGCCAAGCAGTGTGGCTGGGAAGAGCATGCTGAACACAGTCAGGTCTAAGACCCTTCACAAAATGGTTGCTTTAAGAGTAACTCACCAGGTCATACAGCAAAATTGAAACTGAATCCCATTCCTCTGACTCCAGATTTACCATCCTATGGTGTTTTTTCTCCTAGTGAACAAATTTCTGCTGATGCATTAAATTTAGCAATTATAATCCATTATGACCTGTTAAACTGTCTGTGGTACAGTGGAAACATTGCTATACATGGAGCTGGTATACCTAGATCCAAACCCCAACACAACTGCTTCCTATGTACCTTATTTGGCAAAATCACATACCTATGGACCTAAATTTTTATGTAAAATGAGGAGGATAGTACTGATGAACAATAAAGGCTCTTGTCATTTTTAAAGGGGGAGAGGGGAGAGAAAGAAATTACATAAGGGAAGATTTCCAATAACAAAAAACAAACCTAGATTTCATACCTCAGGATAGACTAATGTTTGCCATAATTTGGATTTTTAATATTCCAGTGAATCCGTCAGCTCATAGTATGGTTACTACTTCCAGTGATGCAGATCAATATATGACCACACCTAATCCCATACAACTTCTCTCCATGTTCCTCAAGCTTCCCCTTGTTTAATTAAAGTGGGAGGAGCTTACTATACATTGATATTTACATGAGGACTAATTTAACAAATGATCCCGTGTTATTCTGTGTGAGGGTCTGGGAAGTGATGCAGGTTTCAGGTGGTTGTGATGAGGCAAGGGGAGAGTTGAGGCCCAAGAAAAGTCTGGGTCATGTGGAGTTTGGGGCTTTCTGGACTCTGTGGGTCTCTTGGGGGCAATGGGGAGCAGCAGGGAGCAGCAGTGTTTGGAGTTCTTGTGCATGTAGAAAATGGATTTTCCAGATGACATCTCCTTAACCTAGCGCCGAGTGAAGCCCTTGTAACCATAACTTCCCACCCCCACATTTGGCTGTATTCTGCTCCTTGCAACCAGACCTAGTTCGTTTGGTTTTTTTTTAATAACATGTAGTACCTGCGTCTGGGGGGTAAATAAGACTCAGGTTTTGGGGCAGGAGAGAAAGGGGTTTTTTGAGATCTGGCTATAAAGCTTCAGGATGGAGAAGACTCAATAAAATTTAGGTGTTTACACCTTTGAGCCACAACTTGAGAACGTGCTGCTGTTCTCCATTGAGGTAAGTAACCAGCTGCCCCTGCAATCAGGGAAAGAGACCCCGACAATTCTCTGACCTCAAACCATAGTAAATCACTTTCTTTAGTGGCCATGCCTATTTTGATGATAACTTTCCCTCCACCTTTTATATGCATGTCCATTATGCCAACCATGAATCTTGCCATTTTGATTTCCTCAGAGTTTAGTATAAATAATAACTTTAGATGCATAGCATCACGGGATGAATATTGGTATTAGAATTTTTTTTCAGGGAGAGATCAGTCATTGAAAGTGCTATATAATTTTCTAAATACAATCCAATCTACATTGTTCTAGTCATTCAATTCTATAACCTATTCGTTGTCCGTAAGCTTCTAGTTATGTCTTAGTATACACTCAGGGAAGAGCTCCAGGAAGAGGCAGAATTGTGAATATGCCCCCGAATTTGAGAAGATAGGTGAGGAACTACAGGAAAACATCATAATAGTTAGCATCCAAAGGACACAATGTACAACACACAGCAATGACAATGCTGTCCTCCAATTTCTACTGTTGATACCTTGTTCCTACCTAGTTATTTGTGTGCTTTTTCCCTATTAGACTGTGAGCTTTGTAAGGAGGGGCTTCTTGCTATTCTCCTAGCCTTTAGCATGGTGCCTGACACATAGTGAGTATTTAATGAATGACCACCCCTAGATTTCTTCCACAACCTTTCTGTATTTAAGACCCCAATCATGCCTCCATGTGTGAGAGGGCCATAGAATTTTCTAATATAAGCCTTGCACATACCGAGGCTTGTTAAGAGTCTACCCAACATGGTGAATTTTAAATAAACTTGACTTTTCTTTGGCTAAGAGAAGACGAGTCAAATTCATTTGGCAGTGAAGTGGCCAGAAACCAGTCAAGTAAAACTTTATGGACTCAGATAGGGATCAAGAAACTGGCCTAGGGTAGTACACCCTGTTGGTCTCTTTTCTTTTTGCCTTTTTCTTGCCCAGTCATCACACCCTAGGCCCATCTACATACCCTACAGATGTAACCACAATATCCTTCATTAGTAACAGCCAGATTGCACCTGCTTAGGAACATATTGTGTTAGTTAGACATGTAGACCTAACAGTGTAATCCCAGAACAAGGAAGCTATACTGTATAAAAGATTCTGTACCCCTGAGCTAGGGGCTGCTCCATTCAGGTTGCACTTGGGGGACAGCCAGCTGGCTAATAAAGCTCCTAAAACTTTTATTTGGTCTCTTTGGTCACTGTTAAGACTTGCCATTTCATTTGGAGGCCCCAGCAAGATGGCCTTTGGCTGTCTCCAGTAGCCATCTTTCTGGCTGCTAGGAGACCGGACAGGACAAGTGGTCTAGGGGATAGCCACTGAGAGATGTTCCTCAGCCCCAGACCCGCTTTCCCACCTGTGGTCAGGCCATAGCCAGAAAGAAATCCAAATTTTATCTGTGATTGGCAAAAGGTAACTATGGTTTCTGTTTCTGGTGAGTACTGTTCTGGGAGTAGGTGGCAGGCTGGATGCAGCGTGGTTGCATCTACTGGGTCCTTGGACGGGATGCCAACCAAGACCCCTGGTTAGGTCTCACTTGGGACCTCTGGTTACATCTAGACCCCTGGTTAAGTCTGTTTTGTCTGTCTTTCTGTTTTGTGTCTCCATCTTAGGTGTCTTGTGTCTTTGTCTTTTGTCTTTGTCTTGGGGAATTGTATTACTGGCTCCAGAGAATGGGACAGGAAAAGTCTTCCCCAAACACCCCCTCACACTCAAGCAGGGATGAGTTAAGGTTTTGGTCACTTAAGAAACTCCTAAACTCGGGCGGCTAGGTGGCACAGTGAATAGAGCACCAGCTCTGGAGTCAGGAGGACCTGAGTTCAAATCCGGCCTCAGACACTTAACACCAAAACCAGCCGTGTGATCTTGGGCAAGTTACTTAACCCCAATTGCCCTCCAAAAAGCAAAAAAAAAAAGAAACTCCTAAACTGAAACAACCCTAGGGGGAGTGGCAGTCTCCCTCAGCTTGCTTATGTCCTGTCTTACAGCGATCTGTGGAGAAGGATCCCTTGGCTCCCCCTCCTCGTGTAGGACCTCCTGCAACCAGAGGTCCAGATCCACTACCCCTTCATTCCTCAAGGGGGCAAGAGCCAGGAGATCCCATTTCATCTGCTCTCTCTAGTCCTCTCCATACTAGAAGGGGAGTCCCCGTACCCCGGTTTCTAGGTCTCTGTACCTTGTGTTTTGAACAGCATTGGCTGATCTCTTTGTTTTGCTAAGAGTATTGGTTAAACACCTCCCTCAGCATTCAAAACTCCTCTTTAAACGCTGAGAGACATGAATGAGTAGGGATCTTTTTTTCCCCTCAGATGTAAGAGGCAGGCAGACCAGCAATTAACCCTTTCCTTTCCTGCCTCACCTAAGAGAAAAAAAGTGTTGTGTGTCATAATGCAACTGTAAAGCAATTTAATTAATTCTGGTCAGTTTTGGAAAGTGCCCTCCCCTACCTTGAACAAAAAAAAAAGGTGGGGGAGACATAACAGCTATGTTGAGGGCCCCACTGGCAACAGGCCTGAGCCCCTGGGCACCCTGAAAGCAACACCTCTAGGGATGCAGATGAGCCTCTCTCCTTTCAAACCCCTGGACCCACAGTCAGGCTCTACAAATGTGGGGAGAGGAGAAAAGTCTCTTCACTTGGTAAGCCCAATTTTCGTATTTACCATCTATGTGAGATTCCAGAAGGTAATCAGTTTCTAGTGATAAGTAGATAGGTTGTGTTGCAACAAAGAAAACTTTGTTTCTGTGTAACTTCAGGTGGAATTCTTAAGGTCATCAGGTTGGTAATTAAGTGGGTTTTATTTCAAAGTTTGAACCTTGTATTATCTGTGTTGTAAGAGAAGCAGTTTCTTTTGCAAAATCACATGTATGACTTGTAAGATTGCTAACTAAGGTATTTGGGCAACTGTTTTAATGCTAAAACCTAAAGTATTAATTGGTACTGTATTATAAAGGAGGAGATTGATAAAAATGTCATTCTGAACAGTCCTCCTGCATGTATGAGAATTGAAATAGTGACATCACCACCAGCGCCTCCCTAAAGTCCTTCTAAATTATTCCTTATGTTGTAAAACTGCCAAAGTCCCTAGAAACTATCTCTATTAGACAAGGTCATTTAGCAAGGTGAAGGAAAGATAGTAAATGGAATTCCTTATATTTGCAAGACCTGGTAAATTTTTATTGCTTATTACAGCTCCATGAGAAAAGGTAAAAACTGCCATTTCTAATTATATTTGTAGCATTTGAACCTGATAGAAGCTAAGTCAAATAACATGAAGAATATTATGAATCTTATTCAGTATTTCCAGATTACTTTGCAAAAAAAAAAATTTGTACCAATTCAGAGGCTTAGCAGAAGGATAATAGAGTATTTGTCTATCCATAGACCTATTAATTTGAAATCTTATCATTTTTAGTACCTTTACCCTGAATATACTATAGTACCACAAAATTGTCTTAATTTTTAATACCAAGATTCTAAAAGTATGACTTCTTGTGGTCATTGCTGATTTACATTTTATTAAAATGTATATATCTTCCTATGGTTTTTCTTGATATGACTAATTATATTGATTTCACTACTCTTCCACTTCCTTATATACCTGATAGTTCACAATGAATAAAGCACTTTATTTGCTTTTATTTTCTGTCTATTTGTAGGGGAGATGCTTGATTTTTGTACTGTAACTCCCACATTACCTTGTTTTATTGGGGAGCATAATTATATTTTTGAAAATATTTTATATACTACATAGTTTATCTGGTTTTTTTAATGCTTATACATTCAATTTTCAATCCCTTGATTCTTTCTGCCTTTTATATGAAATTATACTAGAGGTTTATTTAATTTCTTCTTCTTAAAGAGTTACTTTAAGGCTCTCCATTTCTAGTTTTCCCTGTTCAGATTTTTTTTTAATTCTGTGGTTCAGTAAAAAGAACTTTGGAGTCAGAAAACCTGGGTTCATATCCTGTCCTGAGACTTGATACCAGAATGACAGTAATCAAGTTAGTTGCATGTAAATAGTTCCTGATCATAGTTATAAAGGATGATTGATAAAGGGAAAAAGTTGGATGACTTACTTTTAATCCAGAGGCCCTACGATCTCCTTAGGAGTGATATTCAAACCTTCTCTGATAATAGTCTTAGTTATCTACATTTTTAAAAGTCCATCCTTTTCATTTTTTGCTTTCAGGACCTTCACTTTGTTTAGAAGCAGATTTTTTCAGATCATAGACCCTGAAAACTGGGACTTCTGAGGCTACATCAGAACACCTAGCACAGTGTTTGATACATAGTAGGTATTTGATAAATGCTTGTTTATTGTTGTTGTTCAGTCATTTCTGACTCTTCATGACCCTATTTGAGGTTTTCTTGGTACTGGAGTGATTTGCCATTTCCTTCTCCAGATCATTTTACACATGAGGAACTGAAGCAAACAGGTTAAGAGACTAGCCCAGGGTCACCTACCTAGTAAGTGTCTGCAGTCAGACTTAAACTCAGGAAGTTGGTTCTTACTGACTCCAGATCTGGCACTCTGCTCACTGCATCACCTAGCAACCTGATAGTTGATTATCATCTGATTAAAAAATCTCTTGTACCACATTCCAGACTGTAGGTCAGGGAGCTTTAGGGAAAGACCTCTAGTAATGAAGAGAGGCTGAAAAAATATTATGAAATAAATCTGGGAAGGTTGTGAGTGCCCAGTTGTTGAGCATTATAAACATTAAGTAAAAAGATTTATTTTCTCTTCAGGGAGGCACTGAAGGTTTTCAAGTAGAACGATAATATTTTGAAGATTGTAGAGATGTGATGTGCATATATAATGATCATATATCCTTAATTAGCTTGCAGCTGCCATGAAAGTAAGCACTGATTAGAAAGTCCTTTGCCTAGAAAAATTCACAAATGTCTGAGAATCATTGTTTATTCATAACTGGCTGAAGTATTTAACTAAATATAATAAATTCAATGAAATAATGTATCAGCAAGCACCCTAGCATACCCAGGGAAGCTGCTAGCACAGGTTCTTAGATATGGTTTACTAAAGGAAAGCAACTCAAAATGGGTTAGCAATCTTTCTTTACTCAAACAAACATATCATTTATCTAGTTCAGGGGAAAAGCCAGCATCCTGAACTCCAGAAACAAACCCAAGTTACAGGCACAATTTACAAACACAAGTTACAAGCAAGTTACAAGAAACAGATCAGCAGATGGGCTTCCAACCATCTGACCATCACATCCATTACCTATTCAAGATACCAGGGAGGGAAGCATCATCATCTGGGTTTTTCAAAGCCGGGGGGCTCAATGACTTCTCCTGGGTCAGCCATCTTGACCCACTGTCCAATTACAAAGCAACAAGGTGTGCCCATTCCCCCAAAACACACAAGCTTCTCGCCATGGGCTCCACGTGAACATTCTTGGAGCCACTTAAGCAAAGGGGCTAGGGACAGGAAAGAGCTTCAGATTCCCATTATAAATAATTAATTCAAATAACTGTTTATAAACTTCTTCAGTAAATGTGAACTCCTTAAGGGCAGACTGTCTTCATTCTTGTCTTTGTATACCTAGATACTTGCATGGAGCCTAGCAGATAAAAGGTGCTTAGTAAATTCTAATGGAATTAAATTTAATTGAATTGTAATAAAGGGACTAATATGAAATCTGATATTCCTAAGCAAATCCTTATATAGATAAATCTGTCTTCCACTTCCTGACCAACAAATACACACAAATATAAATGGAATTCTTCGATAGAACATATGAGAAGTGCAAGTAGAAGATTGAAGCCAGGGAAGACCACACTCAGTTTCAGGGAATTGGGAATGACTACTCTCCAGGGAGAATAGATTTCCTTGAAATAAAGGAATAGGTGTTTCAGAGAGATAACAAAGCAAGGATAAAGAATCTGGAGAGACCAAGGGGAAATCACAAACCATGTTAAAACACTGGAAGGTGGAGAACTATGATAAAGAGAAATGAAAGTGAAAGGACTGTTAAATCTTTGAAAACTCTATAAAGGGAAGATCTAGAACCTTTGGAAAGTGAGTCAGTTAAATAGACTAGTTTCCTACGGTATGGTTAGGCACTCTTCTAAGTGTTGAGGATGCATTTCTTGTGCTTTAAGGAATTATGATGTGTTCTTTTAATTAAGGACAATGTTGGAAATGCAACCTTAAATAAGTCAGACATCCATTCGATAGGTTTTCACCCTTTCTCCAAACTCCTATCATCCAGAAATCATAAACATAGAGACACATGGCTTTTTCTTTCAAACAAGGAGCCAAAGCCTACCTGGGGAAGACACTTGTGTAGATCTCAATAGTCCATGCAGCATCATTTCCCTGCATCTTCATTTGATGCCCAGAAGCCAAGAAATATGTCTTCTGTCTCTATCAAGGAGTTAGTGGCCTTATAGAGTCACAGAATCCAAAACATTAGGGTTCTAAATTACAACTTAAACTCGGGGGAGAAATAACTAAATCTATTACTAATTTAGGTCTAGAGATAGAACATGCCATAGCAACGAATCTCCTCCTATATTGGCTCCTGACTAGTCATCAACTATCTCTGTGCATAGTGCAAATTGCATGATAAAACTTCCTCCTCCCCACACTCTCAATTCTAGTCTTTTCAAACCTATTCCTGCTGAGTTAAGCTACAAACATTGATTCATTCATAGACTTGCCTATTCGATTATGCATATACTAAACTATTATCTTTAACCTTCTATATATCCTCAAACATTTCAGCCAATAATTCTTCCATATCTCGCCTTAACAGAAATGTAACTCTACTACTGAGGATACTGCATCTTTTTGAACCTATTACACAAGTGGTCACTCTCCATTCTTCTAAACTGATAGAATCAAGAGGAACATAAGATTAGATATATTTAAGCCATATATTACAGGAGGCCATATATTCCACCTACTAATTTTGAAAATAATGGCCAAATAGGTGACTTGACCAAGGTCAAAAAAACTATTAATCAACAGAGCTAGAACATAAATATCCAACAAATTTTCTACTGCAGAATAACACTCCTAGTCTTTACTCCCTGATTCCACTTTCAGACCATGTGACACCATGACTCTCAATGATCTTTCTTCAGTTGAGGCTCTGTTGAGGTTAATTAAAATGTGTTTTACCACTGTAACAGCAATCAATTTAGCAGTTACTTAGCTCTTAGTAACTTAGGGCTAAGTATGGAAGGTGTGAGTTCAGTATGGAAGGTGTGAACTCTGTCCCCTGTTGATGTGGC
>JAQQSW010012053.1:0-12613 GCA_028646575.1 Pseudocheirus occidentalis | reverse complement strand
CAGCCTGTATTTAATTGCTTGTCCTTCCAGTGGGGGTGGGTGATGAGGGAGAAAGGGAAAGAATCTAGAATTTAAAGTTGTGTAATCAAATGTTAAAATATATATATGTATATTATTATCATTATTATTGTTATTATCTATATCCAATTGGAAATTAAGATATACAGGCACTGTTGTAGGGAGATCCAGCCTGCCCTACTGGAAAGTCAGAGGGGTGAGGGGGAGGACATAGGAGAGAGCAGATTGTGGGAGGGGTTATACAATGGGATGGCTGATTTGAGGTGTTGGGTAGGGGAAAGTTGGGGAGAAAATTTGTAACTCAAAATCTCATGGAAGCAAATAATGTAAACAATAAAATAAATAAATAAATATTTAAAAATTTTTAAAAAGAACTCTTTTTGTGCTTAGGATCATTTGACATTTCTCAGTGAAAAAGAAGTGGCTTTTTATATCCATTATCTTCCTCTGGTTATGAACTCAGATCTTTTCTATCCCCACAGTAACTATCTCTGGTTGGGTTCTTTCTTATTATATAATTAATAGTGAGAACTAGCATTATTATATTATACTAGCATTAATAATGCAAGTCAAAACAACTCTGAGGTACCACATTATACCTATCAGATCAACTAACACAACAAAACAGGAAAATGATAAATGTTGAAGAAATTGTGGGAAAATTAGAGCTCTCATGCATTGTTGGTAGAGCTGCAAACTGTTTTAACCATTCTGGAGAGCCATTTTGAAGTATGCTCAAAGGGCTATAAAACTGTGCATACACTGTGATCCAGCAATACTACTTCTAGGTCTATATCCCAAGGAGATCATAAAAATGGAAAAAGGACCCACATGCACAAAAATATGTGCACCCTTTTTGTGGTTTGCAAAATCCTGGAAATTGAGGTGATACCTGTCAATTGGGGAATGGCCAAACAAGTTTTAGTAT
The DNA here is from genome assembly GCA_028646575.1 of Pseudocheirus occidentalis. Lineage (NCBI taxonomy): Eukaryota > Metazoa > Chordata > Mammalia > Diprotodontia > Pseudocheiridae > Pseudocheirus > Pseudocheirus occidentalis. The sequence continues at coordinate 11,667 of JAQQSW010012053.1, read as the reverse complement.
ATGAATGTGATAGGATACTATTGTACAATAAGAAATGAACAACAGGCAGATTTAACAAAAACTTGGAAAAACTTGTATGAATTAATACAAAATGAAATGAGCAGAACTGGGAAAATATTGTAAACAGTATCAGCAACATTGTGTGATGGTCAACTATGAATGACTCAGCTCTTCTCAACAACACAGTGATCCAAGACAAGCACAAATGACTCATGAAGGAAAATGTCCATATCCAGAGAAAGACTTTTGGAGTCTGGATGTAGCTTCAAGTATACTATTTGCTCTCCTTTTCTTTTGTTATTTTGTTTTGTTCTTGCTTGTGTTTCTTTCCATTAGTTCTAATTCTTCCTTACAACATGATTAATGTGAAAAATATGTTTAATATGAATGCATAAGTAAAGCCTATATCAAATTGCAGGCTCTCTTGGGGCGGGGGGAAGGGGAAGGAGGCTGAGAAAATTTTAAATTCAAAATCTTGTGCAAGTGAATGTTGAAAACTAGAAATTAATTAATCATTAAAAATGCAAAACAAAAATTAAACACTTTGAAATAGCTTTGAAAAATTCATAATCATAATAGTAATGGTAATAATAATATGTAGCACCTTAAAATATCAAAGGGTTTTCCATCTTACTTAATCATCACAATAACCCTGTGTGATAGGTAGAATAAGTGTCATTATACTCATTTTACACATCATAGTGCATTAGAATCTCTACCTGGAAAGGACTTTATAGATCATCTAGCCAAATTCTCTCATTTACAGATGAAGAAACTGTGGTCACAGAGGTTAAGTGATTTGGCCCAGGCCATGTAGTTAATAAATGGCAGAACTGCGACTCAAACCCAAGTCTCATCACTCTAAGCCCACTGATTTTTCCCACTAGAGATAATAAAACATTCCAGGTGTTTTTGGCCATCTCCAGAAGAATGGCAGTCTGAATCCAATTTATCCATCTTCTGGGAAGCTGAAGATAGTCAAGTTTCCCATCTGAGCTTTTGGAACAGAGCCATCTATTGAGCTCACAATCAACAAAACTCATAAACTTTTCAGTTTGTCCACCTGCTTCATGTCACTGGCTTCATTCTGATAGTAAGTGATCTTTTCTATATAAATCTCCCAGAAATTGGCATGAACTATGTTAATTATATCTACTTGATGATGCACTCTGGAAGACTGGAGTTATCATTATTATTATTGAAAGAAGCCAGCCCATGAGGCAGTGCAACAGATATTTGGACTCTGTAACACATGGTGTAAACAAAGGGGAACTATCAAATCAGAAATAAAACATTCACTTTAAAAAAATGGAAAGGATTTAGCTCTTTAGCTGTACCTTCAGACCACTGTTTCTAACCACCCTTCAGAATTTTCTTCAGTGTATGATCAGCTAGCTCAATTGACATAAACATAGAGTTAACAAGTCCATGATAAGGCATAGTTTTTAATCTTATGCCTCTAGGATCAAATATATTATTCTCCATTTGATTATTTAAACCTATCACAATCTGGCTCCAGCCTAACTTTCCAACCTTATTGTGCTGTCCTTTCTACACACTACAGTCAAGCCAAACAGGCCTCCTTGCTCTTAAGAGCATAAGACTCATAAGACTCCATCTCCCATCTTTGTTTCTTTATATGGGGTGATTTTCTCTGCCTAGAATGCATTTCCACCTCACAGAATATCCTGTTTACTTCAAAATTCTGCTCAAGTGTTATATTTTCATGAAGCCTTTCCTGATCTCCCCAACTGCTAGTTCTCACTCCCCACAAAAAAAAGTTTATTTTGTACTTACTTTGTAAATACTAATATAAAGTGATACCATATACATATAGGGAAAGTCTCATTAGCTAAAAAGAAGTAAAAACAAGGAAGTTGTAAGAGAGACACTGACAAAGCAGCCCCATATAGAAAAGAAACTTAAGAGTAAGAAATGCTCAAAATTGTCCGTATTCCTAACATCTAAGTTGTATATGCCTGACACGAGGACTTCATTTTATTAACATGAGATATAAGTGAGTCATTTCAGAGCAGCTTTGGACCAGTAAGGTAGGCCAGAGGTCACAGAGCTCAGAACAGAACTGAGCTCAAAGTAGAGATAAAGTCAGGTGAGGCCTTTCTTCAACTGCATCAATAACATATATGTGCGTGTGTGTGTGTGCATGTATATATGTGTATATATGGATGTATATATGATATGATACTATTTTGTATTATACTATTATATATAGCATATATTATAACACATTAATATATAATATTATATGACATATATGTATATCTGAATCTATGACTGTAAGTTTCCCTTTGCTGGACCTTCTATTCTTATTAATTGAGTTTAAGATCATAGTTTGGTGATATTTTTTAATTGTTTTCATTAGTTTGGTTTTCAGTTTGCTGTAGTACACTGCTGACTCATTTTTGCAAAAAGCTCAGAAAAACTCACATACATGTTCCTTTTATTTAAAAACAGCAATTCCTGCCTATTGTTGTCTAGGACAGATTTTAGAACTTCACTGTAACATGTGAATTGACGTTTCGTGAAAATTAACATTTGCCTGTAATGAAGACTAGAATTTTCTGGGATCACTATATATATATATTTTAAAAAGTAATATTAAAAACTGCTCCTTATTGCCCCCCTCTAGCCTCAGCTTCAAGTGTTTTTACTCTAGGTGACTGCCTACCTTCCAGTTCCCTAGTCTTGGCTTTTTCTGGTTACAAATGCTTCAAAAATTTACAATTTATTACAAATATTCTGTGTGACAAGCTTTCCAGTTTTATAGATAGGAAGAGTAAAGGGCACTGAACCTAAACAACTTACTTAAGAATTATTGATTCCATTAAGATAAGACTGTGAGGGCTTTGCCTCTCAGTTCTGCATTTTTTTCTGTCTTTCAGACAGCACTCTTTTTCAACCCTCAAATTGTTTTGAGTTTTTATCATGAATATTTTATTTGTATAGGATTAACACCAACTTTACTTAAGTTCATAATTTAACTATGAGTACTAAATTGGATGGCTAAGGGATATGTTTAGGCAATGTGGTTCTCAATAATTATTAATACGGAAGTGAAAATAAATTAGCTCCAAAGTAGATTATATGGAAGGGAAACTCACAATAAAACTGTGTACTTCATTTATAGCACCCTTACTTTTCTCCCTTCCTACCCTCCCCATGCATCTTAGAGTAGCTCAGCTAGAATTTCAAGAAAGTGCATTAAAACTTGAGATGGACGGCTCCTAGGCACTTTGGTGGAAGAATTATTTCCCTCAGAATTCAGAGCAGACATAGACAATCACCCATCACTCATGATGACTAAGGCTTTCTTCATATTGTGTAGTAATGAAAAGTCTTTTAAATGGTTACTTAACCTTAACTAGGGATATATTAAAAGAGCAGTCCTTGCCCCTCAGAACTCTTCTTTCTGCTAGCCTTGAAGTGTAAAAACAAATATATGAGCCTTCTGGATAGTCAGATAAGGGTGTACTTTACCTCTATGTGATCTATGACTACCTCAGCCTCCCTGTGACTGGAATTAGAGCATCTCCTATTTATATCTTCTTTGTTTCGATACAAGACCTTGAAAAATCTTGAAAGGCTTGGTTTCTTCCCTCTCCCAGGCTTCTGAACATCAAGGTAGAGGTTACCAAAGCAGTTGCTGCAGCAACAGCAAAGGGAGAAAGGGAAAGAATTACCTGTGGGGAAACAGCCCATCAGAAAGAAAGACCCCAAGGAGTGGCTAGGTAGCGCAGTGAATAGAACACCAGCCCTGGAGTCAGGAAGACCTGAGTTCAAATCCAACCTTAGGCACTTAACACTTACTAGCTATGTGACCGTGGGCAAATTACTTAACCCTAATTGCCCTGCCTTCTCCCCTCAAAAAAAAAAAAAAGAAAGAAAGAAAAAAAAGGAGCCCATTTGGCATGTGCTAATGAATGTGAAATGTAAAATGACTAATTAGTACTCCTAGAAAATAAACTCTTTGTAAATGTCAAAATGAGACTTGAATATCAGCTTCTCAATCATTCCATGCTTTTTTTGTGGCTTAGGATTCCTTTGCGCCATGGGGAAAAAACTACTTGTTCCAGATCTCATCCATGCTTGTGCTCTGGATGCAGAATTTTATTCCACTTTTCCCATCTCCCACTTGCTAGAGAGGACCCTTTAGACTACAGCTCAAAATAGAATTGCTTCTCAGCAATCTGATATAGAGTTCGAACTGAAATACTGGATCCCTTATTGAAAAGACAGGCAGCTCCAGAGCAAGGAACCCAGGGAAAATCTAGGGGAGAGACATAGTGATTGGTGAAGGTGGGGAATCTCTGAGGCCTCAGTCAAGTGGTGCCTGGCTAGCCATTAGACTAGACATAGACATAGCAGAACGTTCTTCCCCACATGATTGGAGGGGTGTGGAACATTTTCTTACTTATTCTTAGATTTAGATTGCAAGTACAGTAAACTTGTCCATGGTAACAAAAGAGCAAGACCTGCACATAAATGAAATCTGCAGGATTATTCAAAAACTTTCTCTCAGCCAAATGTTTCTTTATCTTTTCCCTGCCAAGAAAATAAACTGAAAAATGGAATGATCTGAGTTTCACCTTCTTTCTAGTCCAACTTCTTCTAGGGAAAGTGTCAACAATCAGCAAATACCTCTAAAGGCAGGGACAAGAAGAAGGCACAACAATGGGCCATTAACTCCAAATCACCAAAATTTGACTGTACTATATTAGGGGCTCATTATATATGCAGGATAACTGAAACAGAGACAGGTGGGGTGACTTGATGTCCAGGACAGTCATGTTCTTACATGCTGATATTTGGAGTGCAGTGAAAGTATACCTCTTCCTTCCATCAGTAAACCTCTACTTTTATCTTCCTGGGGAGGTAAAATTCTACCATGAGAAATCAATTCCTTTCCATTAAGATGTTTTGTCTCTAAGCATTCTGTTAAGATATGGAGGCCCCAGAAGGGGGAACATGTTAAGCCATTGTCAGCAAAATGAAAGAAATAAAAACTATATATAGTATGAAAAATGCTCTAAGACACTAATAATTAAAGGAATACAAATCAAAACAGCTCTGAGGTACCACCTCTCACCCATTAGATTGACTAAAGTGACAAAAAAGGAAAATTAGAAATACTGGAGGGGATGTATGGAAATAGATATAAGAATGTACTGTTGGTAGAACTGAGACTAAGCATTCTGGAAAGCATGTTGGAACCATGCCCAAAAAGCTATTAAACTGTAAATACCCTTTGACTCAGCAATAATGATACTAGATCTATAACCCAAAGAGATGAAAGAAAGAGGAAAAGGACCCATATGTACAAAAATATTTATAGCAGCTGGTTTTTGTGGTAGCAAAGAATTGGAAACTGAAGGGATGCCCATAAATTGGGGAATAATTGAACAAATTATGGTATATGATTAGGATGGAATACTAGTGTGCTATTAAAAAAAACATAAAAGAGATGTTCCAGAAAAATCTTGGAAGACTTGTAGGCAAAATGAAGTTAGCAGAACCAGGAGAAGAATTTCTACAGTAACAGCAGTATTGTGAAGACAATCAACTTTGAAAGATTCTCACCAAAACAACAACCAATCACAATTCCAAAGATGACTCATGATAAAATGCCTCCATAAAGATAACAGATTGAAGCATATTTTCTTCTATTTCTTTATTTTTATTTTCAGAATATGGTAAATGTAGAAAATCATCTTGTATTATTATCCATACAAAAGCCCATTAAAATGGGTTTTATTTTTCTTGCATTCTCAATAGGTGGAGGAGGGGTAATGAGACAAAAAGAGAATTCAGAAAAAATAAAATTGAATTCTATTAAAAATTTAAAAAGGAAAAAAGAAAACTACAGTATATCTAGTTAATAACTTTGCTAATAACCGATTGGTGTAATTGATGGATATTTCCTAAAATGCCTGTGGTTCAGAAGGGATGGGATCCTCCAGTACTGAGTTCCACCTGTCAACAGAGAGATCAAAATAGATCGCTCTGCCCAGATCACAAAGTCTTTTGCCTCCTCCCACTTGTACATTCATTTCTTCTTTATTCTCCAAGAAACCAAGTTTTACAAACTGCCACATAAGATCACTTTTTTTTCTGTCAGCTTACGTTGTAACTGTGATCGAAACAATTTCTGTATTCTGGTTGTATAACTTGGACTAGAGTGTGGTAGCCCCATAACTTATGCCTTTGCATTCTTTCTAGGTGGGGGGAACAGATAGCATCGAGTTAACCAATCAACCAGAAAGCATTCATTAGGCAATCACTATGTTCCAGTTATTGGGGATACAAAGAGAAAAATGAAATAGTTCTTTCTTTGAAAGGGCTTGCATTTCATTGAAAATATGAAACTTTAACCTGTAAGATTTTATAAGACATATCCAGAGTTTTTCCAAACTTTTCAGGAGTTCCAAAGCTAGTGAATGACTACATCTAAACATCAGGGAACCTAGAACCTCCCCCCAAAAAATGGCACTGGATCTATCAATAAATACTCCCATACGTGTGTGTGCGCGCACACACGCACACACACACACACACACACACACACAAATTTAACTGAGAAAACTTCCTTTTTTCATGTCAGGTTCCCCCCCCCCAGCAGCTTTCTTCTTTGATTAATCAATCAAAAAAAAGCATTTACTAAGCATGTTTACTATGTATCAGAATTAGGATACAAAAAAACAAAAACAAAAGTCTCTGCTTTCAGGGAAGGAGTTCACTGTCTAATGAGGGAAACAAGAAGAGAACAAATAAAATATATGCATGTGTATATTATGTATGTGTATATATATATATATTATGCATACATATATAATTGGAAATAATAAACAGAGAAGAGGAATTAAGATTAAAGGGTATCAAAAGACTAGGTTTGTATCAATAAAAATAATAACTTACATTTATACATGCAGTGTGATTTTTTTAAAAATGAAATGCATGCATCTATTATAATTAACAGGATGACTGAAGGCAACATAGTATAGTGGCTACAGAGTTGTACTTGAAGCCTAAAGGACTTGGGGAGAGACATGCTGTCTTCCCCAATAGAATATAACCTTAATAGGCACCAGGGAAACAGACAAAAAAGAGAGTCCCTGCCCTCAAGGAAATCATATCCTATCCAGGAAGACAGCATGTACAGATCAGTACTAGCAGCTGGAAGGATTAGGTAAGCCTTAGATAGGAGGAGCCATTTGAGTTGAGTCTGAGGAATCCTAAAGATTCTAAGAGCCAGAGATGAGGAAAGAGTGCATTCCAGGCATGGGGAATAGTGTGTATGAAAGTTTAAAAAGAAAAGGGAATGTCCTACATGAAGAACAGGAATAAAGGAAGTTTGACTGGACAGTAGGATATGTGAAGGGGAGTAAAAAGGCTGGAAAGGTAGCTTGCGTACCCATCGTGAAGGGTTTTAAGTACCACATAGAAGAATTTGTATTTGATTCTAATATGGAGCCCTTAGAATTTCTTGAATGGGGGGAATGGTGTGGTCAGAGCTGTGCTTTATGAACATAACTTTGGTGACATCAGAAAGAATAGACTGTTGAGGAGAGAAACTGGAGGTAGAAGGAACCCAGTTAGGAAGCTATAGCAATAGCCCAGGCAAGAAACAGTAAGGACCAGGACACAATAGGTGAAGAAAGAAGAAAATGTATATGAGATGTTGCAGAGGAAAGAGTTGACAAGACTTGGTTACTAATCAGACTGGTAGAGTGAGGAAGAGGGAGGAGCTGAGGATGTCATCAAACTATCCTGCCCTGACTCCCATTCCACTAAGTGTCAGTAATACCTATGAGGTCCAATATGCCTCCTCGAGTTACATTCTGTACTTTACTCTTTGATTACCTGTATTTTGTGAATTGATAGAATGGATAGAGTGCTGTACTTGGAGTCAGAAAGATCAGTTTTCAAATAACAGTCTCTGCTTCTTTGTGATCATAGGCATGTTATTTAAACACTCGGTTTCCTCATTTATAAAATGGTGATAATATCTGTAGTACCTGCCTCACAGATTGCTGTGAAGTTTATATAAGAAAATATATGTAAATTGTTCCACAGACTTTGATTGCTATATAAACAGTCATTCTCAGCCTTATTATTGGTGGCTCTTCCCTTGGATATGATCTGCTATGAATTATTGATCTTTTTTCCCACTGTTAGCCCTGTTATTCTCATTCTATCATACCAGACTTGGCAGATGTGCTCCGTAGTTCCTGTCCCACCCTCCTCTTTCAGTTTAAAGTCTTCTCGATCAGGTAGGTTAAAAAGCATTTCAATCTCGTAAGCTCTCTTTGATGGTAATTTAGATCCCTCCCAGGCTTTCTGTATAAGAAAACTTTTAAAACCAAATAAATTTTTGCTGAACTATTCAGATCTAGTCTTTCCTTATCAATTTGACATTTTGAATTAGTTGAAATTACTACCAAAAAGAATGATAAAAGAATCCATATAGAAGAACGTTTAGAAGTGCTTGTTCCTGTCATCCTTCTAAATACATAATAAAGCCTTCAGCATGTTCTGATATTATTTGAGGATTTCCATTTTTAAGGGAAACCTCTATTTGTTTAATATATTGTTGGGTTTTTTAAAACTGAAAAGAATTCTGAAAGATAAACTGAACATGCAAGCGATTATTATAAAATGAATGACTCTTCAGAGACTTCCAAAGTATATCCCATACCTCCTCTCCCACCCACTTGGCCAATAGCCAGGAAAGTGCCAGAGGTCTAAGGGTCAAGTTTTACATTTATCAAAACTCCCTCTCTCTGTCCTCCCCAGAATCTATTTTAAAGAAAAGTTGTTGCCAAGAACTGAAGAGGAAGAACAAGTCTCTTTATCTCTCTTTTTTAAAATTTCACTTTGATTTGATTAGGTTGTTTTTCTTAACCATTCTTCCTAAATGGTTCTGGAGATACATCCCTTTGGAATGCCCAGGTAGGGGGTTGAGACAGCAGAGACAAAATCTGGAGAATTTCAGCCCAGATGAAAGGTGCTGAGTAAGCTAAATCAATCACCATTTAAAAGGTGTTTTACAAAGGCTGAAAATGCACCCAAAGTCCTAAATGAAATGTGAGCCCTTAATAAAACAAACTTCCCAGGAGCTGGTGGTTAGGTGTGAAGTGTTAATCACTTTTGTTTTCAGAGTGTTAGGTACAACAAGGAAAGGAAAATATTCTTTAACTCAGCAGGTAGTCTGTCAAGTTAGTTCAGCCCGTCCAAGAGTGCTTAGCATAAGGGAAAGATGGCTTCTAGGGAGGTAAAGAAAACTTCAGTGTTCTCCTAGAATCTCTCAAGAGATTCTTTTATTTCTATTATTTGTAACAGTGTTTTTATTGGTTGCTCTTAATCTATAATTTCAATTGTACAAAATCTATGCATTTGAATATAGAAGCAGCGTGTTATATAGTTAACTAAATACTTGGCTTAAATTCTGGTAGAGCTGGGTTCAAATCCTGATTCTGATATGTACTTGCTGCATGACAGTGGAAAAGTCACTAAACCTCTGTGTGACTCAAGTCTAGGACTTATCTACTAAATCATAGATGGGTTTTTGCACGTTTTATTTTGTCTAACGTTCACCATTAATGATTGCTTCCTTCTGAGTGTAGTCCTACAAGTAAACATATACTGTTCATGTTGGACTTGAGTGATTATATTTTCCCTCCAGATGGGTAGAATATAACCACCCTAATGTGAAGAATACAGGTCACTTTGGTTTGGGGCCAACAGGACAAACAGCATCAAAACATCCCTTCAGTGAGTTCAGCTAAAGATAAGCTCTGCATGGATTTCCTCTCTGGAAGACTATTGTCATCTTGTAGGACAATAGCATCTCTAATTCTTAACCAACCATCTATTTCACACAGAAAAAAGGGAAACTCTGAAAAATTTCACTTTGCATCAAAATCTGATTCAGCTCCTCTCAATATTAGCCTTCAGTTGTATTTCTTCTTTTCCTTCTTCCTTCCAACTTCTTTTTCTTTGTTTTTTTCTTTCACAATTGACATGGCTGCTTTGACTTGCTCTTTATGAACTGTAGCTGTTTCTGACCTGGCCTATTCAGTCTAGTGGTAAATCCTTAGACAGCCTGGTCCACCATTATCTCCAACACCCTACCTCCCAGGTCTTGAGGAATTCCCACGTTGCTCCTGTATTTGGTATGGACTGGCTTTAGCCCTGGTGTATCTCAAAATTTCAGAGCTTGATACTTTTACCAGCCCTCAACTTCTCCAAGAATCCTTGATTACAAGTGTTTGCCACCTTGCTTGGCCTGATGTTTCTATTTTATAGGTAATCAATTGAAGAAGAAAACATTCTTTTTAATTTTGAAGGAGGCAGGTGTGCTGTTACAAAGAATCTTTCCAGTGAAAATTTGCATATTGAGAAGGTACAGCATTTTATTAAACATTCTGCTTGCAATCCTACAGATTTCAGCATCTTCAGTGATTCAACCTTTTGTGGTCTGAAAAAGGACTAACCTTTGGCATAATTATCTGCTCAGAAAAGAAGTTTGATTCACCCCTCCCCTTTATAGTCTGTGTTCAGCTGTGTTAATATTGATGTATTGCTGAGCACCAGAATTATAAATGCAAGCAAATCCATGTGTGGGAGGAGGCATTAAAACTAAACCAAACAAAAAAATCCAACTCATTATTATTTCTCCAGATGCTTTTCTCCAGTGGGACGTGTTTGCAACTATTTCACACAGTGTATGCACGAGTTGAGGGTGGGGGGAAGGGATGAGAGAAGTTTTTGAATATTTGCAGATGCTTTCTGCTATCTTACTGCGGGCAAGCAGCACTAGATCCCATCTCTGTCATGGCTTTGAAATATTTTATTAATGATTTTAATGCACTCCATGAAGCAGGGGTGAAAACAGGCAGACGAGAATACCCAAAGGAACTCCAAACAGAGACAGCTACACAATGATTCAAGCTGGAACCAAATTACATCACTTAATGAGATCTAAGGGGTGGTAGGAGGCTGTAAACGTGGAGAATTCAAAGAAAGATCTTCTATAGCCAGTCACTGATAGCTGTCTCTTGTCTCTTTCTCTTTTATGTTTGCCTATCTAACATAACCAGAAAGTATATTTTTGTTTCATTTTTACCTATTCATTTAGAATTTTTTTTTAAAAATCATTCAAACTAAATTGCATTTTTAGTGTCCTTGGATCTGCAAAGAGAACTGATTAGTAACTACTAGAAATGAAGACAACAGGGTATGGGATGGGGCGACAGGGAGGTGCTATAGACCCTTATTTGGCATTTACTCCAAAGTCTTGGGTCAGCCCTTCTTAGACTATTCTCCTTTCCCTGAGTGACCACACTTGGTCAACATTCACATCAAATGCATACTATGGCCAGTGGATCCTTCTTGCCTAGGCTCCAGTCCCAGAATTTGGCTTGCTTTGTTTTCACACGTCTGGTTTTCTTCAGGGTTCTCTTTGGATAGGCATAACGTTAGGAGTGACAAAGGACAGCAAATTTGCCAGGTTTGTGAAATCTGGGAATAAAGAATATAGCATCAATCTATCTTTCCTGTCTCTGATGCATCCCCACCGTTGTAATTGATCATCTTTTTAAGAATGATTAAATGTTGATATAAAATTTTAAACTAATTTCAAATAAGCTA
>JAQQSW010012052.1:0-12613 GCA_028646575.1 Pseudocheirus occidentalis | reverse complement strand
AATGAAATTTGCCTTAAGAAAACTGTCAACTTGCGCCCTTCTCCCTCAAGGTATTACTGCCTTCCCCCTTGGGTCACTTTGATTCAGTTCAGCACACATTGATTAGGCATGTCAAGGAGCTTATGATTGACTTGGGGGTTACAATACATACAAAATAAGTAAATACAAAGTCCGTTTGAGGTAATTTCAGAAAGGAGATTATCCTAAAAACTGAGGGGAATCAGGAAAAACCTATATAGCAGGTGGCCCCTGAAGGGAGCAAGTTATTCTCTTAGGTGAGCAGCAAAGAGATTCTGGGCATGAGGGATTACTTCTATAATGATGGCACAGCAGCCAGATTGGCATGTCCTATGCCAGGAACAGCTAGTTACCCAGTGTTGTTTGTCCTTTGTTCTCAGAGTACCAATGACATCTGACAGGAAAAGAGTACATAAAGGGGAAGACTATAAAGTAAGACTGGACATATGCAGGAAAACTTTGTCAGTCTTTAAATTCTAAGTTAACTATCCCAAAAAGATTTTTAAAAGAGGGTGAACCTATTTGTACAAAAATATTTATAGCAGTTCTTTTTGTGGTAGTTAAGAACTGGAAATGGAAGAGATACCCATCAACTGGGGAATGGCTGAGCAAGTCATAATATGTGATTGTAATGGAATATTATCATGCTATAAGAAATGACAAGTAGGATTATTTCAGAAAAACCTGAAAAAACTTACACAAACTGATATATAGTGAAGTGAGCAGAACCAAGATGATAATGTACATAGTAACAGCAATATTGTATGACGAATAACTGAATGACTTAGCTATTCTCAGGAATACAATGACAGAAGTGGACAACCTGCAGTCTTGAGGTCACATGTGTCCCTCTAGGTCATTAGGTACAACCTTTTGACTAAGTCCAAGTTTTACAGAAGAAATCCTTTTGTTAAGGGGATTTGTTCTGTGAAGTTTAGATCCAAAGGGCCACACTTGAGGACCTAGAGGACCACATGTGCCCTTGAGGTCATAGGTTCCCTACCCATGACAAGACAGTTCCAAAGGACTCACGATGAAAAATACCTCCAGAGAGAAAAAAAAATGATGGCATCTGAATACAGACCAAAACATACTCATTTTTTTCTTCCTCCCTTTCTCTTTTTCTCCTTTCTTCTTCTCTTTCCTTCCTGCCTTTTCTATCTTCCTTTCTTTCCTTATTTTCTTTTCCTCTCCTTTTCTAGTTTTCTTCCACAAAATTACTAATATGGAAATGTTTTACAAAATTGTGTGTGTAGAACCTATATCAGATTACCATCTTGTGGAGGCAGGAAGGAGAGGGGAAAGAATAAAATTGGGAACTCAACCCTCTTAAAATGTTAAAAAAAAAGTCTTTTATATGTAATTGTGGGAAAATAAAGTATTATTTAAAAAATACCAAGTTACGATTGTATTTTATCCTAGAGCAAAGAAGCCATTGTTGTTGTTGTTTTAAGTTTCTGCCACTAGTTCTACAGTTTTAGTTATCTGATTAAAAGTGGTATTCCTGAAACTGTGCAGATTCTTTATTATATGTGTGTCATCCAGATTCTCTCCTTACCTCTGTATTTGAGATACAGTTACAGAGACTACAGGTGGCACAGTGGATAGAGCCCTGGAGTTCAAGTCTTTTAACCCTGTTGGCCTCAGTTTCCTCATCTGTAAAATGAATTGGAGAAGGAAATGGCAGCAAACCACTATTTTTGGTAAGAAATCGCAAATGGGGTCATGAAGAGTTGGACACACAATGATTGAACAGCAACAACAGAAACAAAGATAAAACTTTCAAAATAAAATAACTCTATGAGAACTTACAATATCCATAAGAATATTGTCTCCATCCAAATGATTGCCATCAGAGTCTTGGAAACCATAGGACAAAAACCAGATTTACTTCTTCACAGTCAGACCTCAATTGTAATGATATTGCTGGATAATATTGATCAAATTTAGTCCCAATCACTTTTGATTGTTCCAAAAACTAAATGCATCCTCAAAGGATGGAGACTTCTCCCCTCCAAGGATGTTGAAAAGAATGTTTGATAGCCTCTGAAGGCAATACAGAAACAGGAATATGTTGAGCCTTTTGAATGTGGCTCCCAAAGTGACTACCTGGAATGGCATTACTCCTTTGTATTTAAACATTAAATGTTCAAATGTCACCCAGGTGTCTTGGAAACTTTGTTATATATAGTGTTAAATTAACCTTAAAACACACACATATGCTCACCTCAATGTGAAATTATTATTACTGTTGTGGGAGAAAATGATATGAGAGTGCCAGACTTGGGGTTAGGATAAAGAGAGTTTCAAACCCACCACTCCCACTTAGTAGTTGTGTGTTCATGAAAAACTAACAGCCTCTCCAAGTCTCAGTTTCCCCTTTCATAAAACACGGATAATATCTGTAGCATTTAGCTCTCCAGTTTGTTGTAAGGAGGTAATGTGTGTGAAGTGCCTTCCAGACCCACTATATGTAAATACTGACTGTTATAATGTAGTTGAATCTTGATTGTCTGATTTTCCTATCAGAAAATAGCTGCCTTGTAGGAGAAAGAGTATTAGACTCAGAATGCTAGTCCCATCTCAGCCAATTCAAGCTCTTCCAGCGTCAGTTCCCCTACTGGTATAGTGAATGGATAGGATCAAATGACTTCTAAGGTCCTTTCTGACTCAAGTTCTGTGAATAAAACTAACCCCTATCCATAGATCCAGGGTGCCAGTGGAATAGGTCTGAGAGGGTCAAAAGAGAATTGGGTTTAAAGTGAACCTTTAATGTACGTCAGCCACCTATACTGTCACTCCAGAACCATATATCCACAGTGAACCCAAATAGTACCCTTATGAAATCCTTGATAAATTATCAGCAATAGTTCCTCTTATTGGGAGCTTATGCAGGGAAAGAAAAATTGACTTTAGGAGACATTTAGGTGAAATATTATACAATAACACAAACCCTTGGTGATTCATTATAACAAGGTTCCAATGTTCTTTTTCCTGACAAGTTTCTGAAATGATAAGAAAAATGTAATCACCAAACAAAAAAGGGAAAGCGGTACTTATGCTCTTGAAAATGCTACATATAGCCTGGGAAATTTGAAGGTCGGGGTAGGATAAGATCACTGGCCACGGAATCAGAAGATATAACTTTGAATTTACTAATTGTGTGACCTTGGATAAACTGATTTTTCTAGGCCTCGGTCTCTTAATATGTAAGAGGAGGTTAGACTAGACCAGAAGTCTTTTAACATGGAATCCAATAATGTGGGTTTCTTATTATGGTAACTATGTTTTAGTATAATTGATTTGCTTGTGGTCTTGTGCATTTTATTTTATGCATTTAAAATATTATTCTGAGAAGGAATTCATATGCTTCACCAGAGGGTCCATGGCACAAAATAGATTAACAACTCTCATGAATTCTAAGATCCCTTTCAGTTCTAACATTCAATGACTTCATATGTGATTGAAGTCTAACACTGGAAAGTTTCCCTTCCACTTTTTAATTTCTGTGATTCAAAGTGCTTTTTCTGACTACAAAATGTAACCTGGGACAGAAGCCAGCTTCCAGACACTGCTCCTCAGAGGTTGTGTACATGTCTATGGGGACCTGAGGACTCATTGGCCCACATGGCTGCTTGGATTAATCAGTGACAAGGATGCACCCAATATTAGAAGCTATTCACAGAATCTGGATCTCTAAATGAAGGAAAAGCACTTGTGTATCCCTGGTGTGGAAAGCTGTTTGCATCAACTCATAATGTAAAATCCCAGGAGCATGTTTGTTTTGTACTTGGATTCTGTGATGGCTACAAAGAGAAAGTCATCATGTATGAGGAGAGCTGACTCCAAGTATAACCTTCAAAGCATCTGATGTGGGAAGAAATCTTAGCATTCTTTCGAACTCAGTCTCAATCTCTTTGAGGATAAAGGCAAACATAGAACGACCTCCTACATCTGTTTTAAAGGAATAATCTAGGGCATTTCTTTCAGAGGAAGAAATACTTGTTGAGCACCTGCTACACACAAAACACCTGAAGGTTACAGCACAGCTTCCTAACTGTGTGATCTTGAGAAAATCATTTGCCATCTCTAGGACTCAGTTTCCTCAACTATAAAGCAGAGATTAGAACACACGATCTTTATAAGGTGACTTACAGTTGTAGCTTCAATAATCATAAGAGTCTCACTTGGCATAAATAAAGCCTGTTCTCTGCTTTCAGTTAGACTAGGAAGATAAGCCATAAATATGAGAAGGGTTTTTTGCCTTTCTTTTTGTTTTAAATCAAACATGCTTGTCTTCCATTTTCACTTACGCTCTTCACTTACACATATAACTGATTTTCATTTTAACTGGTATGTGACATCTTGCCTGGCTCTGCCTCTGATTGTCTCGAGCAAAACACATAACCTCAGCAGGTCTCCGTTTCATCCTCTGTGAGGTGAAGAAGTTAAACTCTGTGACCTCTGAGGTCCTTCCAGCTCTAGAGCTAGAACCGAGGTTCTCCCAAATCTCGAGACAATAGCAGAGATGGCGTACAATTCCATGTCATTCAGCAGCAATTAGGTTTTTCAGAGTTCATTGAGTGTTGGAGTAAGGCAGAAGAAGAAAAGGCCACTTCTGGTTAGGTTAATCAGAGGAGGATTTAGAAAGGACATCAGGTTTGATCTGGAAAACAAAGGATAAATAGGATTTGGATGAATGGAGAGGTAAAAAGGATGTTTATCATGATGGAGCTACATTGATAGGACATTTTCTATAACAATTACCAGCACTGTAGCAATTGATCAACATGGATGGACCCTTCTATTTATTCATAAAAATGATAGGGACCGGTCTCTGATTTCATTTGTACAACAAAGGTCTATATAAGGAAACTCCCTCTCCTAATTTTCCTAGATGGTGCAATAGATAGACTGATGGACCTGAAGTCAGAAAGACCTGAGTTCAAATCCTGCCTTGGATATTTAGTAGCTGTGTAACCCTGACCTCCATTTCCTCCTCTATAAAATGGCAGTCTTAATAGCACCTACCTTCCAGGGCTGTTTTGAGAATAAAATAAGTTAAAATTTGTAAAGCATTTTGTAAACCTTTAAATGCTGTAAGTATATAGCTAAGTCTTAATTAATGGGAATAATGAATCCTCAGAAGTTGTGGAACGTATTCAAACTCATTACATTCACATTCGTAATTATGTAAAATATGGTAATTGTTTCCAGCCCAATGGAAATGTGCAGTATGATTTTGAACAATGAACCTACTTCAGGGGATCCATTACTAGAACTTATCAGAATCCAGCCTAGTTGTATAAATACCATAATTTATAGTATATATATAGTTATAGTTATAGTATTTACAATTACTTGAATAACTATTATTACTATTCTATTTATAGTCTTAAACACTGAGATGGATTTTCTCTGGGTCACAGAGCCAGTGTAAATCAGAGACCAGACTTGAACTTAAGTCTTCCTGGTGTCAAGACCATATCTCTACCCACTAAACCGTGCTGTTTCTCCTATCATCATAAAAGCTGATAATTATGTAGCACTTAATCATTTACACAGTAAATCTACAGTACTTTTATTGGAGTGATACAGAATACAGTCTCACAGCCTCATGAGATACATATTACTAGTTTTATTTTACAGATTAGGAAACCGTGGTTACATGTGGTCAAGAAGTCAGTAAATATCAGAACCAGTAATCCAACCTACAAAGGGCAGGTCCAATATTCTACCAGAGGTTCCCAAAATTATTTGGCCTATCACCCCCTTTACAAAAAGAA
Organism: Pseudocheirus occidentalis; assembly: GCA_028646575.1. NCBI lineage: Eukaryota > Metazoa > Chordata > Mammalia > Diprotodontia > Pseudocheiridae > Pseudocheirus > Pseudocheirus occidentalis. The sequence goes on along the minus strand of JAQQSW010012052.1, from coordinate 6,809 downwards.
AATTATATGGTGCCCCCCTGAAAATACATTTTCTTAGGCATTTAACAGGTTTTTTTAAAATTTGTGTCATTTAAAAATATGTAATTTTTAAATTACTCATCTTTAATTTAATAGTTTATTATAAATTTGTGGGTTTTTTCCTGCATTGAAATTTTATTGCTTCAAGTAAATACATAGTATTGTATTATAAACAAGTCATTACACACACATATTCCTGCCAATGCATGTTGGCTTGCCGGCCAACACTTGCTTGTTAAGAACTGTTGGAGTACTTTACCACTGATTGGTTATAACTTGCATTGTGTGTGTTTATTTGGAAAATAATGTAATCACTACAACTCTGCTGATGTAATCAGTTTAACTCTGTTACACAACAGGTGAAACCTGAACTGGCAGTTTTAAAAAATTTTCTTCTCTTCTTTCCTTATGCTTCCACCACCCCTTATTTTTATTCACCACCCCCAAGTGCACCCAAAGCTACTACTGCCACTCCCGCCCCCCACCATTCCAGCGCCCTCCCTCCCCCAGGGGCCAGTTTGAACCACTTTGGGAACATATACTCTACACCATACCTCCCTTCCTACACAGATCATCTATGCACTTGAATTTTTCTGGTTCTTTCCTAAGCCATCTTATCTTCTCCCTCTACACTCTCTTTCTCAATAACATCATCAGTTCCCATTGATTTAGCCTGAGATGTACTTGAGGCTACTGGTGATGTGGGGTTCAAAGCTCAAGGGAGAGACTGGGGCCAAATAAGCAGATATTTAAGTCATCTGCATAGAGATAATTAAACCCATGGGAAGTGATGTTGTTACCAAGAAAGAGAACTCCTTTCTGAATTATTTGTGTCATTGTTAGCTATTTAATTCCAAACACATTTATGAACTATCTACCATATGCAAGTCTGCATATATCAGGCACTGAGGGGCAGAGACCTAAGCTGGTAAAACAGCATGGAAGGAGGTAGTGATGCTTTGAGATCCAGCCCCCAAAGACATGTGAGAAGATTCCTTCCCCACTTCTCTGAAGTAAGGGAGCAGGAGCATGGAACAGTGCATATTGCATCAGATATTTTTATTGGTTTGTTTTGTGAAATCTTTTGTTCTTCATTAAAAATTTATTATTATAAGGGCTACCTGTTCAGGGGGAACAGGAGAGAAGCAATGTAAATGTAAGTGACATAAAAATAAATTACATGAGCAAATTATTTTTTAAAAAAGTATACAAGTCTTGCGGTGACAGTGAGGGATAGCTAATGGCTAGCATGAGAGCTCTGTTGGTATCCATGCAACGTCGAAAGAACACCAGCAAGCCTTTCATCCAAAGAGAGGAGCCCCTCCGTGGAGGATTTAAAAGTATTTGTAGACAAGAGTCGTGTTGTATACTTTTGAGGTGAATACTCATATGTCCAAGATGACAAATCCATTGAAGTACCAAGAAAATTAACAAGGTTAAGATGCATAGAACTTATCTGAAGAATAGTTAAAGCAGTATAACTTTTATATTGTCATGGTTATTCTGTGGTTATTTAAAATATGCAATATAACTCTGAGGTCACATTTTTTTGGCCTATAGTACTGGATAATTTTAATACAGAAAACCATTGATCAATAACTATTAATTTAGTACATACTATGTTCCAGGCATTGTGCTGAGCACTGAATATACAAAAAGAGGCAAGGAGCCTCTTGCCCTCAAGGAGCTTATAGTCTAATGAGAAGAGAATGTATCTCTATGTAGGCTTATAACTTTTCAGTTGCAAGAAGAAATATAATTTCTAAATACATATTTTAAAAAACTATTGTTCTTTCTGTTTACCTGGTATTAACTACAATACAGCATTGTTTGGTCAATTTAGATTTCAGTTTTTTATATTGCTGGGGTAAATATAGAGTAGATTTGTAACATTTTATTCATAAGGATGTTACCATTAATGTAGTAGCTTTTTGACATTTAGTATACCTTAGTATTGTGTTAATTATTCAAGAAGAAAGTGTTCCACAATGATTTATAGTTAATATATTTTAGAAGACATATAGATTCTCTAAATAATAACAAAATGATGCCTTTTCAGTGAGGCAATTTTGTGTTCCCACTTGCACCCCACAAAATACAAAGGTAAATTTTGTTTCATGCACCCCCCCCATTTCCTTAAAATAGGGAAGAAAAAAGAAAAGGACATGGAGGGAGAGGAAATGAGGGAAGAGGTGGGAAGAAGAAAGGACAGCGAAGGAGGAAAGAGGAAAGTGATAACAGCTAACAAATTATGACATATATCTTGGAGATTAAAAACTCAAGTGTCAAGGTTCCAGGCTATTAAACATGCATGATATATCTCCTGTGTTTCCCATACATCTTTAGGTTCTATATATCCCCAAAGCAACTCCAGCATTTTCAATACAGTTTATAGTTTTAGATTTGGTTAAGGCTAGATTCTAGTGCTGATTGATCTCAATGAAATCCAACGTAGACTAAATTACTAGATTAAGTATAATAATGTCACTTCTGACACCAAGTAGACCCCTTTCAAAAGAGATGTTCTGGTTTTACTTGAAGAGATCTAATGTTTCCCCCTCCAATTTCCATTGAAGAACAGCTCTGAACTTTGATATAATGCCTGATCCAGCTGTAAATAAAGATGTTACATGGAAGATATAGCTAATTTTATTCATTTTTCTCAAAACTTTCAATAAAACCAACACCAAAACAATAGTAATAATGACAGCTTTCATAATGCTAGCATAAATGTGTATGTTTTAAGAATTGTAAGATAGACCATAACAGATTTAAATTATCCAAAAAAATACCTGTATAATATTAAGGGAAAATGTTGCTATTACCCTAATAGAGGTCAACTTAAACTTTTTTGTATCCTGAACCTCTTTTGGTGAAGGCTTATTCTCAGAATAATTGTTTAAATGTATAAAATTAAATATATAGGAGTACAAAGGGAATCAATTATATTGAAATATAATTATCAAAATAAGTTCTTAGACTGCAGGTAAAAAAACCAAACAAACCCTGCTCTAAGGCTACTATGGTAAGATTAACATTTTCTTCAAACCAAAAAGGATTGATAGACATTTTCAGAGCAAATGATAAATAAGTTCTAAAAAACTATAAAGAATTAAAAATTCATCAAGCAATAACAAAAATTAGGTAAATGACATTGGATTGCCTCATGTAACTGTTTGTTGTTTGTTTGTTCTTCGAAGGAGAGTCAATGGCATCATGGGTGAATTGAATTTAAGTGAGGCAGGGTTTAACAAAGTCTTCAGCCTTACTCTCTTTTCCAGAATCATCAAAGTCCAGTGGCAAGACAAAAGTCAGGACCACTGGTCATGGCCTGGAATGCAGTGGTTGATCTTGGCTTCTTTAAGACCTGACTGAGCTCTAAGTACTCCACATCACTTGCTTCAGGTACCTTCATAGCTGTTGGAACAAGTTGTTCTCATCATTCCATTCCATGAGGGGGAAGTCTTCACACGCTTGGAGTAGACACCCACCTAATTCACTGATGGGATTGAGGCCCCCTTTCTCACGCCTTCCTATCACCTAGTCTGCTAGTAGAGTTTTACTGAGAATACTTTACATAAGCTTACAACCTAGTACTTTCATTCAACTACAATTAGTTATTTGATCCACTAGCACAGTGATTCTCAACCTCCCTAATGCCACGACCCTTTAACATTTGTATTTGGGTGTACTTGCCTGTGGGCAGATCTTCCGGGAGACAGATAGAGGAGTGGTGTCTTGGTTCCTAAGATCGTCAGAAATATGTGTTTTCCAATGGTCTTAGGCAATCCTTGTGAAAGGGTAGTTCGATTCCCAAAGGGGTCACGACCCACAGGTTGAGAACCGCTGCGCTAGTGTGATAGTTCATATAATATTAAACATAAAAGGATAATTAAAAGAACTCTGAGTTTCCTCTTCATGCTGATCAGATTGTCAAAGATAACAGAAGAGGAAAAAAGAAATTATTCAAGTGGTTATGGGAGAAGAGCAGGAATGTGCTGGAATCAGCACGTAACAGCTCAAAAGAGCTAATTATTAAATTTTCAGTGTCAGTATAGGTACATCAGAAATAAGCAAATACTATCATTCAGGGGTTGATGTATTTTTTGTTGATTATTCAGAATTAAGAAAGTGAATGGAGAATTAAGAAAGAGTATTCTGGAAGAGGCAGAGCCAAGATGGCAGAGTGAAAGCAGGGATTCACCTGAGCTCTCCAACAGACTTCATCAGCTACTTCTAAAAAGTGAATTTTAACAAATTTTAGAGTGGCAGGATTCACAAAGAAACAGAGGGTGGCAGATTTCTAGCCCAAGACAACCTCGAGGGTCAGTAGGAGGGGTCTGTTGCACTGGGCTGGGAGATGAGTGCAGTCTAGAGCACAGGCTGCACCAGCACAGACCTGATCATAGTGAGGCAGGAGTGGAACCCAGCAAGTGGTGACTCTGGGACCTCTTGGTGCAGGAGGCAGGGTCTGTTGGAACTGGGTGAGATAGAGGCAAGGGGTCTGCAGTGGGGACCAGGGAGAGGGGCACTGGTGGCAGCAGCTACTCCTGGGGCTATCTGCCCACAGATTTAATGTTTGAAAGTCACCTATTTAAACTTCTGGGAGCCAAGATAACAGAATAAACAATAAGTCACCCTCAGCCTCCCTTGACCTTAAAAAACCCAGAGAATGGAGCCAAGATAGCAGTGTAGAAGCAGCAAAGTTTTGCAGCTCCCACACAGCCACCTTAAATACCCATAAAATTCAATTCTAAACAAATTTTAGGGCTCCAAAACTCACAAAAATACAGAAAACACATCTCTCGCTGAAGGCAGCTCGGCAGGTGGGGCTCATAGCAGCAGTCTGGCAGCTGAACGCAGCCCAGCCTTAAACCATGGCCTTGCCCCAGGACCGTCGGGAGGAGCTGCAGCTGGAATCTACAGGAGAGCAGATTGGTGGCACCTGGGGCAGTTTCCACATTTATCAAGCCAGGAGAAATAAGGGTAAGAGAAAGGTCAGTGGAATTCAAGCTAAATTTGGGGGAGAAACGTGGTCTGGCCAAACTGCCCCCAGGGCAAGGAAGCAGTGGAAGGGGCACAAGCAGCAGCCACTTCCAACCTGGCTGCTTCAGAGCTCCTGGCCTGCAGATTGCAGGGGGGCCAAGCAATTGGTCAAAGGCCAAGGGGTCTTGCGTTGGGTGGCCTGGATCCAGATTGTAGTCTTGGGTGGTGGTCCTGGGGTGAGCTTTTAGTGAGCCAAAGCTAGTAGGGGCTGCAGCACCTCCCTGGCAGCTGTGAAAACCCCAGCAATTTGGGACTGAGCTTTCTCCCCTGGAAGCAGAGTTCCACAGAGGTGAAAAACCAAGCAATTAACTAACTGCCCAACATGAGAAAAAGGAAGCAATGTAAGAACAATAATCAAACTCTAGAATCCTCTTTTGCGGACAAAAAGGATCAAAGCATGGAGCAGGAGGAACACAACATAGTCAGAACTCCCACATCAAATGCTTCCAAGAAGCATGAAGAGTGCCTACAAGCCACAGATGAGCTTAAAAAGGACTTTGAAAACCAAATAAGAGAAGTGGAGGAAAAATTGGGAAGAGAAATGAGAATGATAGGAGAAAATCATGAAAAGAGTCAACAACTGTTGGTAATCACTTTATTGGATACTTAAGGCTAAGTAGATTAGATACTTAGGGCTAAGTATGGAAGGTAGAACTTCTCCAGTGGTGAAAAGGTGTGAATTCCCCTGTTGACCTAGAAAAAGGCTATTGGCTGAGACACTCCCCTGTTGACTTGGGCGAAGGCTATTGGCCAGACAGGAGGCCAGTGCTGTGTATAAGGAAGAATTTTAGAGAGACAGGGAGAATTTTGGATTTGGCTTCTCAGTAGAAGCTGCAGAAGGAGGATCTCAGCAAAAGGTGCAGTCTCCAGGTGGTGACTGAGAAAATCTGAAGGTCCTCCTGGTTTTCTTCCACATATACAGTATAGCTCCTCCCTGTTCATCCCCTTCCTGTTAAGGTGTTAACTACTCCCAAGGAGTTAACTTGAAGTAAGGAGCTAAGTGCCTTTACTAGGTGCCAATAGAGAGGGGCTTGGAAGATCTCCTGATTTCATTAACTTTAAATTTAACTGGAAGTAAGGAGCCAAGTGCCTTTACTAGGTGCCAATAGAAAGGGGCATGGAAGATCTTCTGATTTCATTAACATTATATTCGGCCCCAAGATATTTCATGTCCCTTATATGGCAAAAATACATTAAAAATACATTTCATTATATGGGATAATGGGAGTTTTTTAAGGATAACTAATGTCAACAGAGTTTTACAATATAACAAGGGTAGCACGCAGAAAACAATACTTTAGGGTGGGGCCTGAGCACAAGCTCCCCATCATTCCCCTCCAACAAATTGGATGCCAAAATCTTGAGATAAGGGGTGAAGGTCTCTTCTTCCTTGGCTACTTCCTGCTGAAATTGGATGTAGAGCTATCCCTGTCCCAACAGGTCCCATTTGAGAGTTCAGCTCCTTAGCCAGTATTTGGAATGTACTTGATGCCAGGTCCAGGGGTGACACATCACAGTTGTGGACAGCGGGTAACATCCATCTTTAACTACCAGGCATTCACAGGTGGAAGGTATCAAGCCTGCAGAAACAAATCTAGCAAGCCAGGTGAACAGACAAGAAACAAGGAGACAATAACCAGAAACAAGGTACACATAGGATCAGCCATACTTCTGGTGTCCATGAGTTCACTACTGTTTCCTTATTCACGGTAGAATATATGAGTTAAGGGTACAATTTTATAATC
>JAQQSW010012051.1:0-12613 GCA_028646575.1 Pseudocheirus occidentalis | reverse complement strand
AAGAGGTGATTGGTGAATTCTTTCAAGTTCTATTTTGCCCTCTGATTCTAAAATATCAGGGCAATTTTCCTTGAGAATTTTTGAAGGATGATGTCTAAGTTCTTTTTTTGATCATGGCTTTCAGGTAGTCAAATAATTTTTAAATTGTCTCTCCTGGATCTATTTTCCAGGTCAGTGGTTTTTTCAAGGATATATTTCACATTGCCTTCTATTTTTTTTTCATTTGTTTGGATCTGTTTAAGAGTATCTTGATTTCTCATAAAGTCATTTGCTTCCATTTGCTCCACTCTGATTCTGAAGGAATTATCCTCTTCAGATTGCTTTTGAGATTCTTTTTCCATCTGGCAAATTCTATTTGTAAGGCATTCTTCTCCTCATTGGCTTTTTGGGCCTCTTTTCTCATTTAAGTTAATCTGTTTTTTAAGGTGTTATTTTTTTCAGTCATGTTGTTGACTCTATTTTCATGATTTTCTTGCATCATTTTCATTTCTCTTCCCAATTTTTCCTCCACTTCTCTTATTTGGTTTTCAAAGTCTTTTTAAAGCTGATCTATGGCTTGTAGGCAATCTTTACATTTCTTGGAAGCTTTTGGTGTGGGAGTTCTGACTGTGTTATCTTCCTCCCATTCCATACTTCGATTCTTTTTGTCCCCAAAGAAGGAAGAAGTTTGGTAGTTGCTGTTCTTACTTTGCTTCCTTTGCCTGCTCATTTGGCCAGTCAATTACTTGAATTTTTAGCTCTGATGAACTCTACTTCCAGAGGTGAAAGCTCTGTACCAAATTTCTGGGGTTTTCACAGCTGCTGGGGCTATTATGTGGCTTCTGCAGCCCCCACCAGTTTTGGCTCACTGAAAACATACCCCAGGACCACCACCCAAGACCACAATCCATATCTAGGCTGCTCAACAGAAGAACCTTTAGCCTCTGAATGATCACTTGGCCCCCTGTAGTTTGCAGGCCAGGAATTCTGAAGCAGCTACCTGGAAGCCAAAAGGCCACAGTTTCTACTGCTTCTTTACCCTGGGGTCAGTTTGGCTGGACCACTTTTCTTCCCCAGATTTAGCTGTATTCCACTGACCTTTCACTTTGTCCTTATTTCTTCTTGCTTGATAAATCTGGAAACTGCCACAGCTGCCACTGATCCACTCTCCTGGAGTCTCCAGCTGCACCTCCTCCTGACTGCCCTGGGGCCAGGCTGTGGTTTCAGGCTGGGCTGGTTGCAGCTCCCAGAGTACTGTCATGAGCCCTTCCTGCCAAACTGCCTTCAGCAAGAGATGTGTTTTCTGTATTTTCGTGAGGTTTGGAGCCCTAAAATTTGTTTAGAGTCATATTTTATGGGTATTTGAGGTGGCTATGTGGAAGCTGCGAAACCCCGCTGCTTCTATGATGCCATCTTGGCTCTGCCCCCAGTGGATTCTTTCAATGACTATTTTAACCTCTGGTTCTAGGACCTCAAGGCAGTTTTCCTTGATGAGTTTCTGAAAGATACTGTGCACGCTCCTTTTTCATCATGGCTTTCCAGTAGGTCAATTTGTTCTTAGATTCTCTCTCCTGAATCTATTTTCCAGGTAGTTCGTTTTTCCAATAAGATATTTTACATTTTCTTTGATATTTTTCATTTTTTAGATTTTGTTTGACTGATCCTTGATGCCTCATAGAGTTATTCTCTTCAATTTAGTCTAAGTCAAATTTTTAAAGAATTGTTTTCCTCAGTTAGCTTTTGAACCTCCTTTTTTATTTGGCCATATTTTACTTTCAGGAATTTATTTTCTCCAGTTAGGTTCTGAACTTCATTCTCCATTTGGTTAATGGTACTTTTTAGGTAGTTTTTCCCTTCAGTGAATTTTTTTCCATTTTGCCAATTTTATTTTTAAAATAATTGGTCATTTTTCTTCTACCTCTTTAATTTGGCTTTTTCTTGAGATCTTCCAAGGATGCTTATTGTACTTTAGAGCAGCTCATATTCCCTTTTGAGTGTTCGGATGTGGATGTAGTGTCAATGCTGACTTCTTCTGAATTTCAACCTTGCTCTTCCCTTTCAGCATAATAGGATTCTAAATTCTTTGTTTTCCCAATTTGTTTTTTTTAACCCATTGTGACTGCCTACTTCAGGTGGAGCCAAGATGGTGGAGTAAAAGCAGGAACTTGCTGGAGCTCCCCCTCCAACCACCTCCAATGCCTGTAAAATATGACTACACAAATTTTGGAACTACAGATCGCACAAAGTGACAGAGAGAAACAAATCTCCCACTGTAGTCAGCCTAGTAGGCCAACAGGAAAGATCTATTGCACTATCCTAGGAGCCAAGCAGAGTCCCATCAGGTAGCTCCAACCAGCAGCGCAGACTGGCCAGAACAAACTTAAGGAGAGTGAATCACCAGCAGTTGTGGCTGTTTCCAGATATCTCAACCCATAAACACCAAAGAGAAAAGTAAAGGTAAGTGGGGAATTCCATTGGAACTGGGTGACAGAAGAGTAGGGTCAATACCCTACTCCCAGGGTGAGAGGTGGTGGAGGTGCAGCAGCTGCAGCTGCTGCTGAATTAGCTACCTCTGGATCTCCTGGATTGCAGATTGTAGGGGGACAAAAAAACCATCCACAGAGTAGTTGACTTGCTTTGACCTCCTTGGATCTGGATTGTGGTTTTGGGTGGTGGTCCTGGGGTGAGAAATGCCAGTGTGCCAGAGCTTGTGGTGGCTGCAGAGAGGGCACCCTCCTCTGATCTCTGACAACATTTGTGAAAATCCAAGTAATTTGGGACACAGCTCCCTCCACTCTGGAAGCTACATCTACATCTACATCCACATCCACATCCACATCCACATCCACATCCACATCCACATCCACATCCACATCCACATCCACCATCCACATCCACATCCACATCTCTACCTCTATCTCTGTCTCTGTCTACATCCACATCCACATCTATATCTATCTATTTCTGTATCTGTATCTATATCTATATCTATATCTATATCTGTTTCTGTATCTATATCTATATCTATATCTATCTATATCCACATTTATATCTATCTATATCTGCCTATCTGTGTATGTGTATATGTGTGTGATGTATACATATATGTAAGTACGTATATGTGCATATATGAAAGGTGAGACTGGTCAGTCGTTATTTGTATGATATTCTTTTTCTGATTTCGATCCAATATATTATGGTCATTTGAGGAGCTTTCTTTCAGCCTTGAGGGTATGGTACTGAGGAGGAATGTTACAATTGGATTCAAAACCAGGAGATGGAGTCACAACTCAGTTTTCATACAGAAAGATCTATTTCCTTTCCCCATATCTTTTTTTGCACTTTGTTCTTCTCTGGGGCTTCTGAAGTGATAAGGGACTGATAGAGGCCTCTAGGCAGGGAGAGAAAAATGGCAATGATGGCTTCCTCTCCACACTCCACCAGCACATGTCCCTGATTGCATGGCACCTCTTTCCATTGATTTTTTCTTTTCTGATCTTAGATGGAGATAAAAAGAACCAAGTTGTGACAGTGAAGGGCTAAAAAAAAACCTTGAGATCCCCTCAGCAAAACAGTTGTTGGCTGTTTGTTGTTGGCAGCAGCAGTCTCTAAGAGTAAATAAGTAAGGAGTAAATCCTATAGCTAGGTGGCTCAGTGGATAGAGCATTGGGCCTTGAGTCAGAAAGACCTCGGTTCCCTCTGACTTCAGACACTTAATAGCTGTGTGACCCTGGGCAAGCCACTTAACCTTGTTTGTTTTAATTTCCTCACCTGTAGAATGAGCTGGAGAAAAAAAATGGAAAACCACTAGAGTATCTTTGCCAAGAAAACCCCAAATGGGGTCATGAAGAGTTGGACGCAACTGAAAACCCAACTCCACAGGAAACAACAAAACCCTACAACAAAATAACCCGTACTATAGGAAGGCAGTCCATCTGAGTGAGAGACCATGATATCAATTATGTCACACCCTTCAATGTACTTGGCGGAGGTTCCTCAAAGGGAAAAAGAGGCTTTTAGATTTAAGACATACCTCTTGGCCACCTGTTCCATATATGAGTGTCCCAGTACCTTTATATCTCAACTAAGAGCCAGCTTCCTAGGAAAAGCACACTCCCACTTTAGGGGATGTTTCTGTAACTTCAATCCTCACTATACCTTCTCAATAAATATAATTTTGTAAAACCTAATTAACATCAATTGGTTGATCAACATTGTGGAAAACACACAGAATAGGACTTTGTCATTTCCTCTGCTGTTATAAACCTAAATTTCCCTTCACTTGTTATTCTATGATTTTTAATAAAATTCTTTTTATGACTGTGTTGTAGTTCCTGTTGCCATGATATTCCCCCAAATGCCCAAATTTTGGACCATCAGGGTTCATTCCTTCTGTCTCGGGGAGGGTTATATGGACACACAAGCACAATTCAAAAAGGGGTTAAGGAAGAGGAACCTATAATCCTAGGTAGCTGGAGTTATAGACAAGCTCCACTGTGGAAAAGAAAGCATCTGGGTTGACTGTACCCACTGCTTGTCCCCAATTAGAGGAAATAACTATTCTGCTGATAGCCAGGGTAGTACAGAAGTTGGGGTTGGAAAAGAGAGGAAGGGAGGGGTAAGAGGCGATGAGGGTCAGGCATAGATCACACTTACTGCACTCTACTACCTGATTGAGAGTCTGATTCAAACAGAAGCTAAAAGCAGGCAGCTGAAAGAGGGTGTTGAGGCTGTGAGAGATCCTTAATTAATGCATAGGGAGGTAGTAGAAAGGATTTATTGTGGGGTGGGGGAAGGGGTTGGAGAGGTGGTTGGGTGGGAGTAGGGAACCGAAGGTAGATTCTGTAGAGAGAAAAACCTCTCAGGACTTAACCCTTCTGCAACAGAAACAGTAGCCTTGTAGTTTCTCTCATTTGGGGAGAAGTTGTCAGGCTTCACAATCTTGTAAATATGTTCTTTGTTATGAAGAGCAAATGAATGAAGGTTGTTAAAAAGTATTCATTGAATTGGGAGTCTTTCCCTTTTGAAGAGATTTATAATCTATGGATAGACATTTACAATCCAAATTGACAAAACATTAGAACCTTAAAGTCTTTTGGGACAGCAGCCTTTAATTTGTAAACCCTGTTTAGGTCCTGGATTTATTCTGAGGTATTTCGGGTTAAGGATCCAACAAAGAATGAACAGCTTACTATAGCGCTAATTGGACCTTTACTGAAAAGAATCAAAGAATATAGGAAGCACAGATATATGATAAAAAATCAGACAATAGCAATAGTTGCCAAGCATGCTTGCCTTACAGAGGGGCTTTCCAATGTATCATTATAAGCTGGCATGAATAGTGAGTGTTTCACCAGGTCAGAGCATCAGTAAGTACATTATAAAGGGGTCAAACATTTGGTAAATCAAGGTGTACATGACTTGGATCTCCTGGACTTTTCTTCTCTATTTTATGTTATTTTCTGTGTTTTTTTCTGTCTTCTCACCCAGTTAAATTCTTGCAATGCCTATACTTCAGGGGTACTGCCTTATTCAAGAGCAAGGGTTCTTAAGCTGGGCCAATGGACCCAATATCCATGGACAGATTTCATAAAGTTCTATGGGGAAAATACATCTCTATTTTCACTATTTTCTAACTAAAATTCGGCTTTTCCTTCAATTATTGAAAAAAATAATATCCTGAGAAGAGGTCCATTGTCTTCACCAAATGGAAAAAGGGTCCATGTTCCAAAAAAAGTTTAAGAACCCCTGTTCTGGAGTTATGCACAGAAATTAGGTCTTACTAGGGGCTGTGACTAGACCTGGCTACAGGTTCCCACTATCATCCACATGTAGTCTTAGCCATTAATGTCCATCTATAATCAGAATACGACCATAATTTGGTGCCTGTTATTGTGGTACGCCCTATTTTATAAGACACAGGAAATATATCCCAGGGCTGTAGTTCGCTACTATCACTATCTTTGGGAGGATACTATTCTCTTACAGAGCTAACAATATGTTCAGGAATATTTTTATGGTTCATAGCTGCTACCAGGTTCCCATGTCATCCACATGGTCTATAACTTTCCTCCCACTTATATCTCTCAGTCCCCTAGTTATTGATCAACAGCTTCACTTCCTTTGTAGAACTCCCCTTGCCACAACTATCACTTGATGTGCTCATTCTGGAATTATTTAGATTTGTCCAAACTGTCCTGGTGGGAATGAGATCTTTTAATTGGGAGGGGGATCTTTCTTCTGTTGAGATACCTAAGTGGCACAGTGATGGAGTGATGGATATGAATTCAAATCTGGTATCAGACACTTGCTGACTGTCTGACTCTGGTCCATTTAACCTGTGACACTTAACTTCTGTTTGCTTTAATCCACCTGAGAAGGAAATGGCAAACCATTCTGGGATCTTTGCAAAAACAAAGAAACTGATGGTCTACAGGGTTGCAAAGAACCAAACAGGACTGAACAAGATCTTTTGTGGTTTATAGTGAAATGTTATAAAGAACTCATACTCAAAGTCAAGTTATCCTCCAAAGAGCAGCCCCCAGAATGAAAAAAAAATGAATCAATAGCTATTGGCAATATTTCTATGAAGAGACCCTCTTCCATATCTATTCTCTAATTCTGTGACTGCTATTTGAAAATCCCTAAGCAGACATTCAATCATCTCTCAGAAAACTAGCAATGGTTTAAGATTTTGGCAAAATTATCTGTGCATTTTTAATATGAGGGTGATTAAATGAAGCTGTCCAGTAAGGCATCAATCCTGTCTTTTTATTATTCCAGCCTGACTGATTTGGAGATCTGTAGTATAATGGTCAACTAACACAAATGCAGAGTAACTGGGGCAGCAAATCTCCATTTGGAGAACCTGGGAATGCAGGTTCTGAGAGAATCATGATAACGTACAAGGAAAGTGTCCTGGAGAGACAGTGAAGCATACTTGGACATTGTGAGCTGGTTTTAAGTGATTAACCATGTGGGTAGGAGGAAACTTTTCTGATTGGCTTCATAGCTATAATAAATAATTGGCCGATTTAAAAAGTCCTGAATCAGCTTCAGACATCTCTCTGTTTCATTTGAGTCTGGGAGAGCATGGTGACCAGCAAGAGCTCATGTGATGAGGGAAAGGGCCTTCACTGAGACCATATAGCCCCTAAGCATAGGCCTTTCTTGGCCTTGTTGTTGATTATTTTCCACAGTCACAGGAGAGTGAGTCAAAGGAATCTAGAAATCAGAATCTAGGCTAGAACTGATATCTTGGCTGGTTGCCCAAGCCTTTGGGATTGACCTTCAACATCTCCTCCCTCTACCTCCACCTTCTCCCACCTATCCCCAGCCATAAAGCAAGAATCATCCAGCAGTCAAGCCACATCTGGACAAAAACCTGGTGGGACACATAGAAATTGAACTGTTTTGAGCCTAGTTCTCCCAAGACTGAGGTGGTAATAGAAAAGAATATTCAAGGTTACAGGGGAAATGTTAGTAAATTTACTCATTTTGACATAAATATTACTTTGTAAAAGCTACTTAATATTAAATGGCTGAATGGAACTAGGAAAACACCACAACTATCAGAATGACTGATCAGAACATGATAAAGCGGGAAAATGATAAATGTTGGAGAATATGTGAGAAAATTAGGACACTGATGCATTTTTGGTGAAGTTGTGAAATGATCCAACTAATTTGGAGAACAATTTGGAACTATGCCCAAAGGGTTATAAAATTGCATACCCTTTGACTTAGCAATTCCACTTCTAGGTCTGTATCACAAAGGAATCATCAAAATGGGGAAAGGACCCACATGTACAAACATATTTATATCAGCTTTTTTTGTGATGGCCAAGAATTAGAGATTGAGAAGGTGTCCATCAATTGGGGAATGGGTGAGCAAGTTGTGGTATATGAATATAATGAAATACTATTGTTCTATAAGAAAGGATTAGCAGGCAGAATTAAGAAAAATCTGGACTTACATGAATTGATGCTGAGTGAAGTGATCAGAACCAAGAAGACATTGTACACAGTAACAGCAATGTTGTGTGATGAATAACTTTGATAGACTTATCTGTTCCATCAGATTGCATATGACATCATGGGGTGGGGAGAGGGGAGGAAGGGGGAGAAAATTTGGAACTCAAAATCTTATGAAAGTGAACATTGAAAACTAAAAATGAATAATTAAAAAAAACTGGAACTAGGATGTTAGTCATCAGTTCCCTAACAATGGGGAAAAATATATTCAGGGCTTGAGCATATGATGATGGAGAAAAGAAATGCCCAAAAAAAACCCACCCCCAAACCCAAAAGCAACCATCAGGGTAATCCCAATAACCTTGAGGACCAGATGTACCAGGTCTGGTCCTGGGGTATATATGTTACATAGATAATTACTGTCTAGTCATACTTCAATATCTGTTTCTCAAAGTTAAGCTCTGCCTAAGGGAATTTCTTACTCTAAAATCTCAGAAACTCCATATTATTACCCACCATAGTGGTTTGCAAAAGGCTCCATTTGCTCAGCTTTTATTTATCTGACCATAATCTTTTATCTTTTAAAAAAAATCCTCTCTTTTCCTCACTCCTCTTAAATTTACTTTTTTACTTTCATTGTAACCTCTAATCCCTTCATACCTTAGTACTGTCCCAGGTCATCATTCCTATTTTAGATACATATTTCCTCCTTTCCCCATTTTGACCCATAAGAAACAAATCAATTTTATCCTATTTTTTACTGCTGAATCTCTTACCTTCTTGTCCTGTCACCAACAAATCTTACCAAACTCCAACCTGGGACTATTACCATTATCCACTTTTTTTTAATGAAAATGAAAGAAATTTAAAAAACCTTCCTGCCTGGGTTTACTATAAACCTATGACAGCTATTGTCAACTGAGCCTTCATTGCAGCAAGAAGACCCTACAACTCCTCCCAAATGATTCACCATCACACTCCCTACAGCAGTTGTTCTGCACCTTTTTTTGTTTCCTCAAGACTTGCAATCCATTGTTTCCCCTAAGCCTCTCTACTAAGAAACCCATCACAAGCTTTACTGGAAATATTGAGGCCATTTTCCTCTTCCTTTTCTTCTCACAATGCTCTGATATCTTCCCCTACTATTTTTGTGTATGTGTCATGAACCACTGAGAAGAAGGTATATTCCTTTTTATCCCCATTCAGTTTTCTCCAGAGAGATATCATGTCTAGCCTCTCTAAAATTCTATTTGCCTCCTTAACTTCTTTCTTGTCTATTTTGAGGTTAGATTTATCAAGTTCAGAGAGGGGGAGATTGACGTCACCCACTAGTATTGTTTAGCTATCTATTTCTTCCTCTAATTCCCTTGACTTTTCCTCTAGGAATTTGGATGCTATACCACTTGGTGTATATATGTTAAATAGTGATATTGCTTCATTCTTGATGGTGCCTTTTAGCAGGATGTAGTTTCCTTCCTTATCTCTTTTAATTAGATCTATATTTTTCTTTTGCTTTGTCTGAGATAAGGATTGCTACCCCTGCTATTTTTATTTTTGCGGAGGCATGATATATTTTCCTCCAGCCTTTTACCTTTAACCTGTGTGTATCCCCCTATTTCAGATGTGTTTCTTGTAAACAGCATTTTGTAAGATTATGGTTTTTAATCCATTCTGCTATCTGCCTCCATTTTATGAGACAGTTCATCCCATTCACATTCACAGTTATGATTAATATCTGTCTTTCCCTTCATCCTATTCCCTCTCCTATTTGTGCTTTTTATTTTTCCCCTTCTCTCCCTTCCCCTTCTTAAGAGTTTTCTTTTTTGACTCTCGCCTCCCTCAGTATTCCCTTCTTATCCACCCCCCTCCTTTTTCCTACCCTTCTACCCTAGTACTTCTTCCCTCCCTTTTACCCCTTCCCCTTTCTTGGCCTTTACCCCCTCCTACTGCATGTAGGATATGATTGATTTTTATACTCAATGGTGTATGTTATTTCTTCCTCAAACCAAGATTGATGAGAATAGATCTCATGCAGTGCTCCTCTCTCTCCCCTCTTTCCCTCTGTTATGATAAGTTTTATGTCTCTTCTCAATAGAATCCTATATTTAACTGGTTGTGTTGTTCCCTCCTTGCACCAGAACCAGTGAGGGAAAAGCTCATGTAACTGTCACTTCCCACCTTTCTTACCCTCTACTACATTTTTATGCCTCTCTGTGTAGTGTAATTTATCCCTTTCTACTTCATTCTTTCCTCTTCTTGCATTGCAGTCCCTTAATAAGGATTTTTAACATCAATTTGCCTAATTTATGTCCATATCCTCTATCTATCTATATCCCTTTTATGTTGCCATAGGTATAGAGTTCATGATATTAACAGGTATCAACTTCCTATAGAGGGATGTAAACAGTTTGCTCTTGTTAAATAACAAGTTATGTGTGAGTGTGTGTGTGTGTGTGTGTGTGTGTTTATGTATGTTTTCCTTATTTCCCTTTCTACGTCTCCCCTGGGTCTTGTAATTAGAGGTTGAATTTTCCATTGAGCTCTGGTTTTTCCATCAGGAATGTCTGGCATTCTGTTATGTCACTGAATGTCCATCTCCTTGCCTGGTACATTATGCTCAGTCTCACTGGGTAGGTAATGTAACTCGAGCTATTTTGCCTTGAGAAAAATCATATTCCAGTTCCTCCAATCTTTCAGCATTGAGGATGCCAGAACTTGTGCGATCTTCACTGTGGTTCTGCAATATCTGAATTGTTTCTTTCTGGCCACTTGTAGTATTTTCTCCTTTACCTGATAGTTCTGGAGTTTGGCCACAACATTTTGTAGACTTTTCAACTTGGGATCTCTTTCAGGAGATGTCTGGTGGATGATCCCAATTTTTATTTTACCTTCTGGTTCTAGGATTTCAAGGCAGTTTTTGTTGATGAGCTCTTGGAAGATATTGTCCAGACTCATTTTTTATCAAGATTTTCTTGTAGACCAATGATTCTCAGATTGTCTCCCCTGGATCTGTTTTCCAGGTCAGTTACTTTTCCATTGAGATATTTTACCTCTTTTGCCATTTGCAATTAGTGACTTTACTTTCTCTACATACTGTCTTCTAAATTCTCTTCAATCTGATTTATGGCCTCAGCATTCAAATGAAGCTACTTTTTCTAAAGTTATGGATAATCTCTTAATTGCTGAATCTAATGGCAACTTTTCAATCTTCCCTCTTCTTGATTTCCCTGCAACATTTAATATGGTTGACTACTTTATCATCCTAATTATTCTGTCCTCCCAGGGCTTTCATAACTGCTCTCAGTTTTCCTCCTACCTGTCTGAGTGTTCTTATTCAGTCTCCTTTGATGCATCATCATCCAAGTTATGCCCTCTAACAATGGATATCCCTCAAGCCTTAGTCATAGTCCCTCTCTTCTTTTCCCTTTATATACTCTAATTCAGTTATCTCATCAGCTCCCATAGGGTCACTTACATCCATACATATAATTTCCATACCTCTACATCTTGTTCTAGATTCTCATGGGCTTCAATCCCACAATATTAACTACATTCTTAGTATCTCTAATAGGACATCTAATGATTATCTTCAACATATACTGTTTATGTCTTCTTTGTAAATAATTGTTTGCATATTATCTCCTTCATTAGACTGTAAAATCCTTGAAGTAAGGTCTGACAATTTTTTAATGTTGTTTTATTTTATTTTGCTTTTTTTGGCTTCACAGTGCTTGAAATACTGTCTAGCACATAGTAGATACTTAATAAAGCTTTCCAATTCAATATGTCCAAAATAATTCATCATCTTTAAAAGTAAATGTTCCCCTCTTCTTGAATTATCTACTACTACTGAAGGGACCCTCGGTCTCCTAGGCACCCAGGATTGCAAACTTTGGTGTTACTCTGGACTCTTCTCTCTAACTCATCCAACTTATTCAATTATTTCTTACATCATGTAATTTCTTTTTTTACATCTTTTGCACTTGTCACCTTCATCCCACCCACAGAAGCTACCACCCTAGTTACATTCCCCATCATACCTTAGCTAGATTATTGCAAAAATATTTTTGTTCTTCCTGCCTGAGGTCTCACCCTGCTCTAATCCATCATCCACTTAAACTGCCAAAGTGATTTTTCTAAAGTATAGGTCTGACCTTGTCATCCTGTTTTATATACTCTAATGTCTACCTATTACCACCAGAATCAAATATAAAATCTTCCATTTGACTAAGTTCTTCACAACTTCAACTCTTCCTGTTTTTCTAGTCTTCTTACTTTCTACTACCTCAACATATTCTGTGATTTATCATATTGGCCTGTTCGCTGTTCCCTTAATGTGGCATTGCTTTTCTGTTTTTTTCTCACCTCCAGGTATTTTCTCTGCTTACTCCCTATTACTGGAATGCTCTCTCTCCTAGTTCTGCTTACTGGTTTCTTTTGTTGTCTTTATGACCCAACTAAAATCAAATATATGCTGTGCCAGCACTCCATATATTATTGTCAACAGAAATTTCACTGTTGTTGCTGATCCTTTGTTTTCCAATGGCCTGATTAGGTCCAGTAAGCATAATGTAATCAATATAGACTAGATATTGGTATAAAGACAATCATGAGGTCTCTGCAAATAATATAAGGCCCAGTTACTTTTATATATATATAT
>JAQQSW010012050.1:0-12613 GCA_028646575.1 Pseudocheirus occidentalis | reverse complement strand
TTAAATAGTCCAGGAATGTGGTCATGGCCTAAACTAGGGTAGATGGCTGTGTCAATAGAGAAAAGATGTGGAGGCAGCAAGGATAGAATTAGCAGGACTTGACATCTCATTGGATTGGGGGCAAGGGAGGAGAGAGGAGTGGAACTTAATGAGGAAAAAGGGAGCAAGGTGATGCTAGAGTCTTGAACCCAGGTCACAAAAAATAGCAGTTCCATCCACAGAAATTGTTTCAGGCACTTCGCTATTGGGGATAAAGACACAATATGAGAATGATCCCCAGTTTCAAGGAATTTACGTTTTACTGGAATCAAATATCAACAGCTAAAGACAGCAAGGAGAATGTCATATGAGAAAAATACATGGATATAGCAATTAAAGATCAATAGCTTCCAATACAGTCATGAAAACCAACTTCTCAAAAATGATCAGATTACAAAGTATTAAAGAGCTGAGTTTAAAGAGTTGAAGTGCTAAGAATCAAGGAAGGTAGTATAGACAAACACTCTATATTCTGGCCTCAGACACTTAAAGACTTTTCAGGACACAGAGCTAGTCATCGAAGTGACACCTGACTTGGTTTCCTCATCTGAAAAGGGGGGACAATATAGCACCTAAGTTCCAGGGTTGATGTGTGGATCACATGAGGTAATATAAAGTATTTTTCCAACTTTAAAGTACTATATAAACTCTTAATAATGTTATTCTAAATCAAATATTTCTTTCGAGGATATAGGAAGACCTACTTTTCTCTTGTTCCTGGTTTTAGTCTAGCAGGGAGCAAGGGGGATGGATACTTGCATAAACTCTTCCCAAATATACCCAGAAATCACTGACTTAGACTTTTTTTAAAGAAGTTATTTATTGGAGTGGCTACAGCACTGGCCCTGGAGTCAGGAGGACCCGAGTTCAAATATAGCCTCAGACACTGAACACTTAGTAGCCGTGTGATCTTGGGTAAGTCACTTAACCCCAATTGCCCTATCCCCTCCAGAAAGCAAAAAAAAAAAATGTTATTTATGGAAGATAAGAATAAAAAGTGAATAACTGTGATATTCTCACAATGCTATAGGAATTGTTTCAAGGTTTCTAACTCTCAGAATTGGTTAAAGAATCAATAAACATTTATTAAGCACTTACTACATGCCTGATACTGTGCTGGGATCTGGGAATACAGAGGCAAAATGAAACAATCTGTGCTTTCAAAGAGCTTACACATACCTAAATTAGTAGAAGAGGAAAAGAAAGAATACAAAATTAACATATGGTAGGTTAGGAAGAAAGGGGCCAGCAGCTGGGGCAGCAGGAAAATAGTGTTGGAGGTGAGTCTTAAAGAAAGCAAAGGATTCTTTGAGGCGAAGGGGAAGGGGATGAGCATCACACATGGGCAAGAGCCAGTGATGCGGCGACAAGGACCGCTGAAGGGTGCTAGGTAAGGAAAAGCCAGAAAGCTGGTTGGGCTGGATCATGGAATGTTGGAAGGGGATTCATTTATAACAAGTTTGGAAAGATAGGTCAGAGCCAAGTAATGAAGGGCTTTCAGAGCCAGAGGATTTTATGTTTTATTCTAAGGGCCATATAGAGTTATTTGAGTTTGTTGAGTACAGGGGAGTGACGTGATGAGATTTGCAGTAAAAGAAAATGGTATCTTCGTGAAGGACACATTGGACTGTGGAAGCTGTAGCAGGAGCAATACGTCCTACACAGTTACTGTACCCCTTTCTTTAAAAACCAGACTCTTCCTGATATTTAATTGGTGCACAGAACCAGGCCTCCAGCTCTAGGTTTTTGGGATGTCTTTGCCGTAAAAAGGTCAGCCCCCTTCGAATGCTGTGGGAGTCACTACCCGTCTAAGCCAATACACCCTGCTGACCAGACTCATTTCAGTGTGGAGGCAAGGAGCAGCTACATCTCCCTGGATCAGTGTTGTATCCTTGGGGAATAGCCTCTCCATGCTCTTGTTGAGTTATTTTCTCCAGGATTGGACGATTCACGAGTATCCCATTTCATTTTAATCTTGAGCTTGAGTCACAGAATTTTTGGTACTCAGTTCTGGCCTACAACAGAGACCAATTGTAACTGTCCATTGTAACAATCTAGGTGAGTTGCCTTGAGTGTCTGAAACTGAGGTGGTGGCTATGTGAGTAGTGATGGATGGGAGAGATACTATGGAGGTAGAAATGGCAATATTTGGTAACTGATTGAATATGTGAAGGAAGGTGGTGCCCGCAGTTTAAAAAAGGAAGGAAACAAGCATTTATTAAGTGTCTATTTGTTAAGTCTTTTACAAGTATGATTTCATTTGATTCTTACAACAACTGTGGGAAGTAGGTGCTAATATTATGTCCATTTTACAGCTGGGCAAACTAAGGCAGAGGTTAAGTGACTTGCCCATGGTCATACAGCTGGTTAGTGCTTGCAGCTAGTTTTGAACTCAAGATTTTCTGACTCTAGACTCAGTATTCTATACACTAAGCTACCTAACTACTGCTGGTGGAAAAAGAGAAATTCGGAAGAAGAATAAGCCTAGGGGCAAAGATAATGATTTCTCTTTAGCATGTTTTGAGTTTAAGATATCTATGAGACATCCAATTTGAAGTGAGTAGAGGCTGGTTTTAAAAAAAGCAACTTGGTTAGGGCAACAAAAGGGGTTGGTTTTAGTTTGGGTTTGTTTTAACCTGTATGGCAGAAAATAAAAGAGGAGTCAATGAAGCAATAGAGCCACCGCTCCTACTCAACAGAGAGAAGAGAGTTTGGTTTCTGGGTTTTTCCCCAAGGAAATGATCTTTGGACTGAAAAGGAAAGAATAAAAATAGGTCCTTGGGAGTTTAAATCCAAAATAAAGAGTGAGATGAGGAGAGAGCACCATCCTTGGGTAATGCATGATCTTGTAGGGATGGTTAGTGAACAACTGTTAGTGATCTTTGAAGGGTCACGAAGGACAGGAGTGGAGTGATGGCCCCAGGTCTGCAGGACTGGAGAAGGGCAAATGTCCCAATATTCAAAAGGGAAGAAGGAGACAAGAGCTTGTGGATCATAGACCACTGAGTTCAGCTTCTTTTCCTAATAAAATTCTGTGAACATAGAACATACTGGGGTGGGGGGTAATGAATATTGGGAAAAGGCCTCAGTGATTGCAAAGAGCCATCCTTATCAAGATGATGATCTTCTTTATAAGTAGCAGCTCATCACACTGAATTTTTTTTTTATTGTGTTACTAAACTGGTAGATCAGGAGAATACTATAGATAGGATTTACCTATATATCATGAAATTAACATGGTCACTTACCTTTACAAGGCCTTACACCTTTCACATGGGCTAGCTCATTCTCTCCAGCATGATCTAGCTTCTAAGAGAAGGAGCTCTACCACACAGCTAGATTCAAGCTCTCTCCAGGTCCTAGAGGGAAACACTTTACCTCTGGAACCCTACCAATATGCTTCCATTTACACAAAACCAGCCCTTCATGATGATGACAATTTAGATCTTAAACAAAATAGCAATAAGGTAAAAGAAACAATAATGCTGTCACAGGAACTTTTGTATTTCTATAGCAAATGCAAGAATAATAAATGCATGTCAATCTGGGTCATACTTTTCAACCAGAATCTGTGGGAAAGGGTGTGTACACACTAGCAGAAACCTGCCAAGGAGAACATAAGTGAAGAGCACCCGTGTGGTTAGGATAACTCACAATTCTGTAATTGTGAGGTTTTGTGTATTCTTTCTATCCCAGTAACTATCCATGAAAGTTCCTTGATAAATGTCACTTCTATGTTGAGTAGATGCTTCTACTGATAAACTGACTTGATCCATGTTGTACTTAAATAACATCTCATTAGACAATGAGGTCTCAGCCAAACCACTAGGTGCCTTCTCTGATTCTTTGCTTCCAGGTATTAGTCTATACAGACATACTGTTCAGCTGGACTGACTACTCAACAACTACATCTATCATTTCCAGCTTCTAGATTAGATGTTCTAAAATCTGTCTTTTCATTGCCCTTATGTTTTAGTTTTCTGGGTTCAGGCTCTGGGCCCTCTTTGTGAACCCCACCTCAGCTTATTGCAAGTAACCAAATTATCATTTTCTATCTATGACCAGGTAAATTGCATTTATCCCATATTGTAGAAGAGTTTTGATATCCATATTTCCCCAGTTATTAACCTAATTCTTCAACTTTTCATATGCAAATCACTGAAGCATACTATATTCCCTTTTTACTCTAGTTTTCTACAGCTTGTTACATTAAAAAATTAGCAACTTCTGTCTCAGAACTCTGCATCAGACTTAATTTTAGTAAATGATCCTCTTAGGACTCTGAGCATACTTATGCCCCAAATTAGTGAATTGTCACAGCAGACTTAATTCAGAAAGTGGGTTTTTTTTCCCCTCAGAAGCAGACTTTTACCCTAGACTCCCTTACACCTACATCTTATTTTCTTGATTTTAATTTTTTAATGGGAATCATCTATACATACATTAAGTACATAATCAAAGAGAATTTAAGTAGCAAACAGCTAGTAAGAGATATTCCACAGTGGACCATAGATATGCCATAATGTAATTGACTGAAAGATAAAGAGAATATTGATTCTGTTATGCTTATTGCATATTAATTATGAAAAACATTTGATTGAATAGAACACCTTCTGGACTCTTCCTCAAAAAGATGATTCTTATCAATCCATCAAAATTATGCAAGATTCCTTTAAGTATGTAATAGAAACAACCTTACTCATTGACCTTCTGATCATAAACATCAGGAGAGGTATAAAACAACTGGCTAGAGGTGTTTTGCTACTGTGATGAAGGAGATCCACAGAAGAGTCCAAGCTGAAGAGTTATTCTCTGGGGATGGTGATGTGCTCCAACTGGTCCTGTTTGCAGATAATATCATCCTGGGCTCATTAAGCCCTGGGAGAGTTTGGCTCAACCATCCACATAGTTCATACGGGACAATGGCTTCATCCCGGAATTAAACAGGGGGAGGAATTGTTTTCAGGCAATTACAGAGTTCCTTTAACGACCCCAAATTTCTCTTAAAAGCAAAGACCCATATTCTTAAAATTCAGCTTTACTGATTTTTTTTAGTTTTTGTTTTTAGCTCTTTATACTTAAAAACAAGTTTCCTTTTTTATTATGAACTTGACAAACATCAATGAACATGAACATTTCCTTGTAGAAGATAAAAGAAACACGTGACCGTGTCAAACTATGAATCTCCATTAGTACTTTGAGTAAATTTTGAATTTTAAATCATAGTACTAATACTGGCCTGCTTGTCTATGTCTATGTCTCTTTTAGAAAAAAAAAAGTTTCATTAATGTTTTATTCTTACCTTTTAATTTTTCTGCATTTCTAGTAGCACTCCTGTCTTTCCCCAGAGACACAGAGATCTAGGAATCCAAGCAATGATACGCTTCAGGGCCATCTCCAGTCATGCTGATCTGTATTTGGCCACTGCACCCAGATGGTCAGGAAAAGAAAGTGAGGCACGCTTTGCACAAACTTTGCACAGCCCTCCTTCACTTAAATTCAGTTCAATTGAATGTCCTGGCATCACTTCTCTGACATCATGGTCCTCTTCGAAAATGAAGGACAACAGACAGCAATGATATGCTAAAGAACAAGGGTGCTAGGGGCAGCTAGGTGCACAGTGAATAGAGCACTGACCCTGGAGTCAGGAGGACCTGAGTTCAAATCCGGCCTCAGCCACTTAACACTTACTAGCCATGTGACCTTAGGTAAGTCACTTAACCCCAACTGCCCCTCCAAAAAGGAAAAAAAAACAAGAACAAGGGTCCTAGAACTCCAGACCAACAGAAGCTGGCACTGATGCCAACTTTGGGCATGGACTTTGTGGAACTAATGTTATGTAAGAACTGAGTTAAACTGAACCTAACCACCTTGCCCTCCAATCTGTAACTGAGGTAGTATAAGGGGAATTATTCCCTCCTTGGGGGAAATATACATTTGTGTTTGCTATAAGTGTCCCTTTGTAAAAACTAATCGAATGTTAAATGGTTGAATTAAATTGAGGTGCTAGACACTGGACCCCTAAAAGTAGGGGAACACAGTCCAGTAGGGGCTCAAGCCAATGACAGGAAAAGAGACAATCCCTGTGTCCTTCAGAAAGCTCTAATTGGGATCAAATGTAACACACCTGGCCCTCAAAGAATGGAGCCAGAGCAACCTTGTTCCATATAATAAAAAAAAGTAGTTGGGTTTGTCAGACATATGGTGAAGGAGAGGAATGAGGAGTGGCAAACAGCTTGAATGTTCTACCGGTATCTTCATGACCTCAGGAGAAACTGAGTGAATGTTGAGTGAACCCTTGGACAAGATCAGTACATTGTAGACAGTCACGGATGGCTTGGAGAGAACCTCTAAATCAATGAGATCTCAGATCCATCTGAGTGTTTGAATTAATGTTAATTTTTAACAAGTTTTATTGATACCCTTTGATTTTACATCACAGTAATTTCTAGTTGAACCCTGTCCCTTACTCCTATTTTTGCAGTGAAACTTCCCTGTGACAAAGATAAACAAATAAAAGCAATGGGCATAGCAACTGGGCATTTGTAGCTTCCACCCACTCAGAATTCCTCATTTCTCCAAAGAAAGGAAAGATTGGAAGAGACTCCAAGTCCAGTGCCCTGCCCACTACACCACACTGCCTCTATTGTTTTTTTGGTTCTTCTTTCCTCACTCTGCATCATTCATACATCATTATCCAGTATTTCCCTAAACTTCACATATTCATGGTTTCTTCCCATAGGATAATATATATTTCATTCCATCATTATAGTACCATCTGTTCAGCCATTCCCAAATAGATGGGCGCCACCTTTGTTTCCAGTTATTTGTATCAGAATAAGTATGCCTATGAATAGTTCAGAATATATGGGACCCTATTTTTTGTCTTTGATCTTCTTTGGATATATTCCCAGGAATAAGCTCTTTGCATCAAAGAATATGAGTATTTAAGTCATTTTTCTAAAATAATCCCATAACTAGGTTTTAAGCAAAGCATTTGATAATATTCTTTTTCTCTTCTTATAGAAAAAATAAAGTGATGTAAACTAACCAATACAATTAAATTTATTCTGAACTGAATGGATTCAAAGAGTAGTCATTAATGGTCCCATGCAGGGGCATGCTAGTAAATGTTTAACAACCAGCTCTTGGGGAGGGGGGAAATATACACATGTAACTTGGGCTGAAAGAGAATATGACTATTGTAGCTAAATGGAACTAGGGTTCAGGGAATCACTCCCTAAATTGATGAAACACGGATTACCCTGACCCTTAACTGCCTAGAGGCCAGGTATATTACACTGCCATTCTTCCCCAGAGTTCTCTGGTACCCTTAAGGGGATTTGGGGGTGTCTAGGATATTTACAAATAGCACCAGCCCCCACAGATGGTCTTCATTCAATTATAAAGGTGGTCTCCTGAATCTCAGTTCCATTTACCCATAAACAGTTGGATTGTGTTATACACAGAAATATTTACTTCCTCACAAAATATAGGAGGTATATAATCCTCCACCCCCACCACCTCAGTCTCTGGGGAAGAGAAAGGGATTAGTTTCATAATTTATCTTGATTCTCAGTGAATACAGTTCCAGTTCTAAGTCCTAAACCCTCGTCCAGCTCCCTAGCACTCCGGCTTCTCAGTGCTTCTGCACTGGGCTGGCTTAATGCACCATCCTGCCTGGTTCCAAGGTTGCTAGGGTTCAAACTCCCTCCCAATTCAGTGAGGATGACCAGTGGCACCTGAAGCCCAGGACAAACAACACAGAACAGAAACAAACTAACTTCTCTGAGCCAGGTATAAGAGAGGAAGCAGGTGGAAGGAAAGACCTTCCCATCTCACTGGTTCAGTTCATGGCATTTCAATGTGAGTGAACTGGTATTTCTACCCTCTGGATGAAGCCAATAAAAGAGCAGCAAAAAAAATGACAGAAAAGATAACAGTTGAAAAAGAATGCACGACTCAGTCTCACCACAACCAATCAAAGAAGGCTCCCCACCACCCACTTTATAGAGTCTTCACTTGGCTATTAGACAAACTGGACATGCTCAAAAGGCCGCTCAAGGTCATCTCCATGTTAGAACTGGGCATGCCTAGAAAAGCCTGGGTTACACACAATTTTAAAATTTAATCCATAGTATTAACATTTTCTCCATCACTGTCCATCACCAACAAAACAATCAAGTCCTGATTTGTAGCCATTGCTGACTTCTCACACTGACAATAAAGCTCACACTGATCATGTTTGAGTAACCTGTTACTCAAACTCTCTGAAGCCACACTGAGCTGGCTCCAGCACACCCCTGGTGACATGTCAATTTGGAAGGTTTCCAGTGGGATTCCCCAGGTATCAGTGTTTAACGTTCAGTTCTGTGACTTGGACAAAGACACAGACAGTATGTTGCTCAAATTGGCAAATGACACAAAACTTGGAGGGATGATTAACACACTGGATGTCAGGATCTTGAAAGAGCTCGACAGGATAGAATATTGAGTTGAATCTAATAAGCTGGGGGGCAGAGCCAAGATGGTGGCATAGAAGCAGCAAGGCTTCGCAGCTTCCACACAACCACCCTAAACACCCATAAAATATGACCCCAGACAAAGTCTAGGACTCTCAGAATCTAATAAGCTGAAATTTAGTAAGAATATGTAAAATCTTACAGTTGGGTTTTTAAATGGACATGTAAGTAAAAGATAGGAGAAATATGACTAGAGAACAGTTTCCTGAAAAAAATCTGGGATTTTTTAGTGGACCACAAACTTGATATGAGTCAAGAGAGTATTGTTTTGAGCAGCCAAAAATCCAAATAAACTAAACTGAGATTAAAAAAAAAACCCACCTGCAAGCTAAGTGAGTGCCCATAGATTGTTGCATGTGAATGTAATCAAATATCATTGGTACTGTAAGAAATAATTATTATGATCAACAGCAGTGATTCTAATTGATAGTTATCTATTGATTTAAGGTCAAATTGAAGAGTTTTGTACGTGCTGGGTAGTTAAGGGATCTCATATGAATCCCTATTAGGTTCTTGTCTGGAAAGAAATTCACCAAGACCCAAGCTATCTTTTGGCAAAGTTACAAATTTTATTATTACACTTAACAGCCAGCAGGAAAAGGTTAAGGGAACCTGCAAAGTGCAGGGGTTAGTGATGCAGTGTTTTTATTACCATAAAACTGTCAGTCAAAGGTTAATTATGCTAACTAGGTGGGCAAGGGTGGAGTTTGGGAGGAGTTAGGGAGTTTAGGAATGGTCAGTGCTTAAAGGGACATGCACTTTTTATATCAACTTGGATGCGGAATTACCCATAATTCACTGGCAAATTTGGGAGTGGGTGGGCTATTGAGAGGTGTGGTTTGAAGCTTGAAATGCCACTAGGTTACTTTTGGTCAAGGATGAATGAGGTATGGCCAATATGGCTTAATTGTTTTCAAGTCTGGGAACTAGACTGATTAGGGATTCAGGAGGTACCATATTGAGACAGAGTTATCTGTCCAATAATGTTGCTCAAGGCTTTTGGGTGCAGTTGGGCACTTAGAACAAAGGGGCTATGCATTTCTCTAAGGGTTTGTTTATAGAACACTACTGAAACTTTCACAGGTGCTTGTCTCTAGGCAGACATGCTAGCTAAGGGAAAAGACTTTGGCTGGGGGAAGGGAGAGGCAAGTTTTATGCCTTTATGGGGAGAGGGGGGAAAGTGTGACTTTTACAACTTAATTACACAGGCTTACAAACTGATGTTACATATATAGGTACCCAAACACAAATGAGATTTAACAAACTGAGGTAACAGACAAAAGCATCCCAGACCCCATCAAAACGAGGTACTATTAGTAAAGCACTTAGTACAATGCCTGGTGCATAGTAGGCGATTTATTACCTATTCCTTCCTCTTCCTTTCCCTCCCCTAAAGTTTGCCAAATGCTTGACATACTTTACCTCATTTGTTCCTCACCACAGCTTTACTGGCTCCCAGCAGCAAATGTCTTCCCACTCCAGTTCTCCACACAGCTGCCAGAGGGACTCAGTAACTCAATTCAATAAATATGTATTAAGTGCCTACTATGTGCCAAGCATTGTGTTAAGCACTGATACAAAAAAAAGAGGTAAAAGACAGTCCCTGCCCTCAACGAGAGCAGGGCTTCTTCTAAAGCACCATCTTATTTCTCCTCCCAGTAACCTCTAAGATTAAATATAAAGTCCATTTGACATTTAAAGTCCTTCTAATTCCTGTAAGCCTTTCTGGCTTTTTTTTTCTTGTTTTGCTTTTTTAAAAAATTTACAAATTAGGACTTGATTTTTTGGGTTTTTTAAATTTACTTTTCAACATTCATTTCCACAAGATTTTGAGTTACAAGTTTTCTCCCCATCTCTTCCCTGCCCTCACCCCAAAATCTCTAAGGAGGCAAGTTAGATATCAGGAATATGTTGGGGAGCTGATTTGCCCCTACATATCAGTGACTTCCCAGAACCTTCCCTCCCGTTTTCCACAGGTCTCCCTGGAACCACCCATCTTTCTCTTGAAGAAGGGATGAAGAATGCCTCTCTTCTCCAAAGCTCTCACACCAAATCTCTTTATTATGCAGGTATGCAATGTGGTTTCATCATCATCTCCATCAATCCAGAATCCTACCTAAGCACCAGCTCAAAAATATGAATAATACAAAGCCCGGTTCCCTGTGTTCTAGCTTATTTTTGCTAGAAAGTACAGGATTTAATGAGGGGCACAACAAGATTACAATATATTTAAAAACAACTGACATTTTGTCCAAGTATGTGAGCATATGAAAGTTATTTTCCTATCTAGGCATCATGGATCATAACAAGCTAGAACTGAAAAGAATTTTATAGATTATCTAGTCTAACCATCTTATTTTATAAATGAAAAAACTTAGACACAGAGAAGTTACAACCGAGGTCATATAGCTAGTTAGTGGCAGAGTCTCCTGGTTCTTGGCTGGTTTTCTTTCCATTGGCCCAGGCTATTCCTCATATAATCTGACAATCTGGTTGTAGTTGGCTCCTCATCTGAACTCGAGGTACATTCCCTTCAGATCTAGGAACAGTCTCTACCAGGATAACATTCCTCACTTGACCCTGTCTCAATCTGTCTTCTCACCCTTTACTCCTCCAGATTCCCAAGTCAGTCCTTGATGTTTCTCTTCGTTCCTTCTCTAGGACAGGAAGGAGCAAGTCTGGTACTCTCAAGTCGTACCCTTATATGCTGATAGTTTTTGAAGGGATAATTATATAGTGGATATTGACTTGTGAAAGTCAATTAAGGTCAATAAGCATTAAGTATCTACTTCATACCAAATGGTACTAATCACTATGGATGCAAAGAAAGGCAAAGATAATCCATGTGCTAAAGGAATTCACAGTCGAATGAGGGAGAGAATATACAAACAACTATGTGCAAACAAGTTATGTAGGGGATAAATTGTAGATAATCTCAGGAGAAAGTCACTAGCATTAAGGGGATTGGGAAAGGCTTTTTGAAGAAGATAAAATTTTAACTTGAGTTGAAGGAAGCCAGTGAAGCCAGGAGGGAGAGACTAGTAGAAATGACATTGTAAGCATGGAGGACTACTAGTCACTACTAGTGAAAATGTTCAGATTGAGGAGATGAGGTTCTTGTTCAAGAAACAGTAAGGAGACTAGGGTTGCTGGATTACACAGTATACAGAAGGGAGTAAGGCATGAGAAAACTGGAAAGTTGTTTTAAAAGTCAAACAGAGAATTTTATACTTGATTCTGCTGGCAATAGGGAACTACTAGAATTAATTGAGTAGGTGTAATAGTAATGAAATTTGGAGATGCCCCTGAATTGACTTGGCTTTTGGGTTGAGTGTTAAGACCAAGAGCTTGTGAATCCCACTTGTGGGATGTACTTGTTGATGTGAAGAGAGGGGGCTGACCTGGGAGGAACCATGAATGGAAAGGAAGGCTCAAGCCCAGAGAAGGCCAGAAGAAGAAAGACTTTTGGGAAGAGCAGTATCCACTGTCATTGAGCCTGAGTTGCTGAGACTGCAAAGAGCTCATTGGAGCTGCCCAGGACTTTTGAGAACGGCCACCTAGAGCTGCTGAGAACTGAGGAGGCATGGCTGCAATGCCGGTATTTTGTCTGTCTGTTTTGATGTTGTTTTTCCAGATTTACCTGATGGTGGACAGTGCTACTGTTGTAGAGGTCCTGGAACTTGGCTGTTGGTGCAGAAGCCCTGAAGAAGGACTTTCTTGTTGTATGTTCACAGAAATCCTAGAAGGGGGCCTTGCTGATGCTTTCAAGGGTTCTGGGACAGTTCTACAAGCAGAGTGTGACTTGATGAGGACACTGGCTATGGCTTTGTTGAGCCTTGTCTCACCAGGAACTGAGATTGCTGAGGGCTTGCCTGGAGTGAAGATGAAAAAAGGGCGCTTCCTTGGCCTTTCCATGCTAAGATGTTATCTTGACCTTGTTATGGTTTAAGGATGGATGGCCTTTTGTGCTCTCCTGCTCCCTTTTGAGAAAGTACTTAATGTTAATGGATAGTATTGTAATTACTTTGAGTCCAGGGGTGGGAAGCCTTTGG
>JAQQSW010012049.1:0-12614 GCA_028646575.1 Pseudocheirus occidentalis | reverse complement strand
GCCCCGATGCATGTGTTCTTTATTTCCTTCCTTCTCATGTGTATATGCCCTTGGGTCCTCTTCTGGTCTGTAGAGTTGGAAGAAGAGGGCTTGACTTAACACCTTTAAGAAATATTCATATACTTTTTCTATGAATCTTCTTGGTGCATTCTCAATACATATAAAATAAGTAATAAGAATCCACTGAAGGTTTTTGAGCAGAAGATAGGATACATACACACACACATATACACACACACAAACATACCTCTCTCTCTCCTTATAGATGTGGAAGATTATTTTGGCAGTTGTATAAGGGATGGTTTGTCAATAAGTGAGGTTGAAGACAGGGCGACCAGTTACAGTCATATTAAATAGTCCGGTCAATAGGCGATCAGAAGGTAGTAGTAAGAATAAAAAGGAGGGAGAAGCTGTGGGAGAAATTGCCAGTGGAGAATCAATAAGTACTGAATTGATTGAATGTTGGGAATGGGAAGAATAAAAATGTCCCTAAAGTTTTGAACCTAGACAACTGGCAAGATTGTGGCATCATCAACATAGAGAAGTTCAAAGGATTAAAAACATTTAGGCAGAAGATAAGTTCAATTTTGGACATATTGAGTTTGAAGTGTACATGAAACAATGAGATGTAGGTGTCAAATAAACAGTCAGAAATGTGGAAGTAATCAGGGTTGTATGTGTCAACTTTGGAGTCATCTGAATAGAGATAGCAATTGAAGCAATAAGGGCGGATGTAAACGTGGGGGGAATGGGCTGAGGACACAGAATCGGAGGATGCCATGCTTATGACATACATAGGAGAAAAATAAACAGGTGAAGTTGACTGAGGAATCTTCAGTCAAGCAGGAAGAGAATCAAGCAGTATCATTGAAGCAAAATATCGAGGAGGAGGGGATAGATAACAGTTGTCAAATGATCTTTTAAAAGCACTCTTTTTGGTTGAAGTGAAACATTAATGGATGATATTAGTTATTACATTCATTATTTCTTTATGGTCTTTAGAAAAGTAGTTCACATTTTGTCCTATTATCTCAATATCTTACATGCTATTTGAATGACATCAGCAACATCTTTAAGTATCTTTTTTAAGTAGGCATATTACAAAGTCAAGACGTGTGAGGTATTGAAGTGACTAATTTATATGTTTAAAATTCTTATGAAATGTTTTTATTATGCATGTAGGAATGATCTTTTGGGCAGCTAGGTAGCATAGTATTTAGAGTGCTGGACCTGGTGTCAGGAAGACTCATCTTTGTATGGTCGAATCTGACTTCAGACACTTACTAGCTATGTGACTCTGGGCAAGTCACTTAACCCTGTTTGCCTCAGTTTACTCATCTGTATAATAAGTTGGAGAAGGAAATGGCAAGCCACTCCAGTATCTTTATCAAGAAAACCCCAAATGTGGTCATGAAGCATAGGACATGACTGAAAAATGACAGAGTAACGACAAAAGGAATAATCTGTGATTTCCTTGATTTGGAGAAACCTTTTCTCCAACAGCAGACCTATTTTCATAGGACTGGAGATTTGGAGCTGAAAAGTCCTCTAGGAATGATTTAGTCTGACCTTATTTTTTTTTTAAAGTTTCTTTTTTATTATAAACTTACACATAGTCACACATGAACATTTCCACATACAAAGAATAGAAAAAGACAATATAAAACTGTGAACTTCTCTTAGCAATTTTAAGAAAGTGTACAATAAATATGGCATGATCCTTTTGAACTTGCTTCTCCTCTTTTTTGTATATATTTAAATGTTTCATTGATGCTTCCTCCTCCTCTTCCACTTCCTCTTCCTTCTCCTCCCCTTACATTATTGTCATTATTATGAATTGTTATCCTGGTTCTCTTCACTTTCCTGTATGGAATCCATATCCATATTGCCACCACTTTGGCCTTCCTCTTCCCACTGGAACTTGGACTCCTGTCTTTAGAGTCCTGGACATTGTTAGGTGAATTTTCATGCTACCTTTCCTGGAACCAGGCTACCATAATACCTCCCAGATAATTCTAAACTTATAAGTGTTGTATATCCAGTGCTTAGCACAGCACCTGGGACACAGGATTTAATAAATACTTTTTCATTCATCCATTTCTTATGGTACAATAATGTTACATTATGTTCATATGCCATATTTTGTTCATCCATTCCCTAATTGATTAATACCAATATCTATCTATCTATCTCTCCTATTTATTGGCATTGACCTCTTTGCAAATTCATTGTTTTGTAGATGTCACTGAAACCCAAAGAGATTAAATGACCTTACTAAGTTCACAAAGGTAAGATTTGAACCTAGCACTTCTGACCATTCCATTGCTCATTTGTGAGCAATTTGTTGACTTAGTAGATAAGTCCTGTAGTGTAGTTCATATTAAATAGCAAGTTCACCAACAATGCACTTATATAATGTAGTGAGTCTATGTAATGTTAATGGGATAGAAAATCTTCCCTGTCCATTAATAAGTCTCATGTGGAACCCATTAAGGGAAGCTTGCTTGTAGGAAGGTTTTTACACATTTTGCTAATTTCTAATTAGGCACTGAGTCAAGATGGCTGTGATGCCTTCTGGCTCTGAGAAGTGTATATATACTCTGATTTGGATTATGAGAAGGATCTTGTGATTCCCTGGTCGAGATTCTGAGTGACAGGTATGTGTAGGGCTTCCCCGACTGCACAAATCTAAAGATTCTCTCAATCCAGGGTTGTATATAAAGTATATAGTTGATTTAGGCAGTCAGAGCCCTGCCTTGGTCTTTATTTCTCAGCTTGTATTTTCTATTTGTCTTTTTTCTGAAGTTCATAGTGCTGACTTTTCCTATGAACTAGTGAATGTAATTTAAAATGATTGTTGACCCCTTAAACTGCTATCTTTTCTAGTAAAGCAGATTTAAGAACCTGTGCTAACAGCCCTCCTGGGTATGCCAGTGTGGTTGCCACTACAGTCTAGCATTCTTTTGGGCAAGAAGGTTAACATCAGAATACCAGTGTAGTTCCTATGTTGTAGGCTAAAAAGGTGGATGATTAAATTCTAGGAAGACTGAATAAGTTTATGGATACATGGTAGGATCACACCAAATATTAGGCTAGAAAAATGCAGGACCAAAAAGCTGGAAGAGCCCTAGTGTTCATCTAGTTTGACTGCCAGTTTTCCATAGTAGGAAACTGAATATCAAATTATTATATAACTCCAAAGACAGATTTGATTGTGGCCACCAACAAGGAGAAGACTTTGGTGTTTGCATTATACATAGGTTGAGTGTACCCACGGAGCACAAGATAAAGAGTGCCTAGAGTTTAGAAATCTATGTCAAAATACCATCTTTAGCTCATCTGAAGTTTCTACCATTTTTATTGCTCTGTTGGGTAAGGGATTGTTTTCAGAAAGCCCCTGTTGAAATGCAAATGTTTTGACTAAGAAGGATAAAGTACTGTTTCTCTTTAATAGTTTAGCATTAATGAACATATGCCCATTAGCTGGGTAGCTACTTAGTGTAGAGTCCTGTTTGTAATAAAACGCTGAGGAAAAGGGAAAACATCTTTGACCAACAGTCAATGTTTTTCTAAAGGTGAAATCTGATTAACATGAAGAAGGGCATCCTTGAAAAGGAAAAGGAGAAATGAATAAAAAAAGAGGGTGTGTATAGCCCCATATAGCTTGCATAGCCTCAGGGTGTGTGTGCCTGTGCCTGTAAGTAGAGAGGAGGGTGCTACCGCTTGGAAGCCAGTCAGAGTCTGCACTGATTGTGTGGTATATGAGAACTTACTCTTTCGGTTTTTAGCACCAGCTGGCAGCACTACCTCCTCCTCCTCCTCTCCCACCTGCTGGGATCCTGAGTCACTGGCAACTCAAGCTGCCTTGTCCCCCAAGCAGCAAGGGGCTCTAGAAGGCCCAGGGTGAAACGATTCTAACAATCATTCCACCAGCAAACTGAATTAGAAGGTGTTTCAGGGCTTTGGTGGGAGGTGGGGAGATAAAATCTTCCCAATCATAGTTTTATGTCCTCATCCTGCTTTTTTCTTTCTTCAGTCTCCTGCAATCTGATTCATGACGTGACAAATCTACTGAATTTGCTTTCTGTGAGTTCACAAAATAATTTCCTTTCATTACATTATTTTCAGTGTTTTAAGTCCTCATATTATTATTTTCTTTTTTTGGAGGGGGGAAAGGTAGGGCAGTTGGGGTCAAGTGACTTGCCCAAGGTCACACAGCTAGTAAGTGTTAAGTATCTGAGGCCTGATTTGAGCTCAGGTCCTCCTGACTCCAGGGCTGGTGCTCTATTCACTGTGCTT
Source organism: Pseudocheirus occidentalis (assembly GCA_028646575.1). Classification (NCBI taxonomy): domain Eukaryota; kingdom Metazoa; phylum Chordata; class Mammalia; order Diprotodontia; family Pseudocheiridae; genus Pseudocheirus; species Pseudocheirus occidentalis. The sequence continues at coordinate 8,315 of JAQQSW010012049.1, read as the reverse complement.
CCTAGCTGCTCCAAGTCCTCATATTCTTTAACCTTTTTGTAGGATCTGACAGTGCTCAATACCTCTCCTTTTCTTTTTTTTCTTTTTGGATAGACTCTCCTTTGCTGGCTTCAAGGACATTGATTGAATCTGTTTTTCTTCCATTCTCTTGGACTATTCCTTGTTAGTTTGTTCATTCTCCTCCAATTTACCAAATGTGGCTGTCCCCTGAGACTCTATTCTTGGTTCTCTTCTTCTATAATCTCTCCATGGCTTCAATTAAAATCTCTATAAAGACAATTCCTAAATCTATATCACACCCCCAGGTTCTAGTCAGACATTTCCAAATGCCTGCTGGATACGTCCACCTGGAATATCACTGGCACCCCAAACTCCACCTATGTAAAACTGAACTCATCATCTTTCTACCAAAACTTCTTGATTTTCCTATTTATGTACTGTACTCCTATTCATCCAGCCTCAAAACCTTGGAGTCACATTTTATTACACTTTCTTACCCCCTTGTTCCCAGATCCCCTCTTCCTCCAACCCTATCTTTGGTGATGATATTCACATATGCTTCTTCCTCCATACTCACACATACACTTATCACCATTTGCTAAGGCTATTGTAATCCTCTAACCTGTCTTCTTATTTCCAGTCTCTCCCTTCTCCAAACCATCCCTTACACAGCTGCCAATAATTTTCCTAATGCATAAATAAGATTAGTCTCCTGATTCAAAAAATATTCAGTGCCTAGAATTTTTTTAGGGGAGGAGGGAGATTTGAGATCTATGCTTTTGATTGGTGTAAGGAATTTCCCCTGGAGAAATATCTTATACCAGTGGAGATCCCAAAGAGATCTGTAACTCTAATAACTGAGAGGTTAAGTGATTTGTCCAAAGTCATATAACAAGTGTGTATCAGAATAATGGTTCTCAACATTTTTTTGTTCTACAAACCTTTTAAAGGCAGCTGGTGATTCAGTGGATAGAGCTCTGGGCCTGGAATCAGGATGACCAGTTCAAATCAAGATGACCAGCACTTACTAGCTGCGAGACCTTGGTCAAGTCACTTAACCTCAGTTTGCCTCAATCTCCTCAACTGTAAAATGGGCGCAAAAATAGCACCTATCTTGCAGGGTTGTTGTGAGGAATAAATGAGATAATATTTATATAAAAAAGTACTTCTTAGCACAATGCCCAACATATAGAAGGTGTTATATAAATGCATAGTCTCTGAAATCTGGTTCTAATCTGTCTTTCCAGGTTTACTTTATTCTACTCTCACAAACTCTATGTTCTATTCAAACTTGACTACTAGGTTTTTTTCTTTGGTCTTCTCCCTTCTATTGCCACTGTGAATTCATGTAGACTCTCCCTTATGTATGGATTATACTCCATTCACATAGCTGCTTGTTGAAATCCTTATTCTAGGTCCAGCTCACATACTGACTTCTCTGTAAGGAAGAACATTTCCACTGCACAATCATTCAAACATAGGGTTTATACCAAGCGCAAAAAGTCCTGGATCAATATAGATACTTTTGAAAACCAATGAACTGCCTGGATTTTTGTTTCACAGGAAGTCCGTTCAGATTGATATGATTCTTACCATATTACCTGGACAGATACCCCTTTGTAAAAGCTAATTACATAATCATTGGCTGATATCAGTGTGTCTATCCCAAGGAACTATCTTGATGCTCTTTTTTTTTTCTAGAGGCTTCTAGGTAGTACAGTGGAATAATACATGGGGCCTGGACTCAGGAAGACCTACATTCAAATCCAGCCTCAAACACTAGCTGTGTGATTTGGGGCAAGCCACTTAACCTCAGTTTGCCTCAGTTTCCTCATTATAAGAAGCGCACAATAACAGAATCAATCTCACAGAGTTGTTGTGAGGATCAGATGAGATAATGTTAGTGAAGTTCAGCACCTGGCATGTAGGAGGTACTTAACAACTGCTTGTTTCCTCTAGTAGGTACTTAACAACTGCTTGTTTCCTCATAGTAGGTACTTAACAACTGCTTGTTTCCTCATAGTAGGTACTTAATAAATGCTTGTTTCCTCTCTTCTCTCTACACTCTGTCTATTGGATATTTCAGATTGGTTGTTTGTAGGCTCCTCAAACTCAATATGTCCAAAATAAAACTCATTATCTATTCCCAAAATTTCACTCCTATTCTGAACTTTCCCTTTTTTCTTGAGGATACCACCATTTTCTCAGTCATTTAGGCTCAAAACCTTTTGATTCTTTACTCTCACCTCACTTATCTAATAAATTGCTGATTTCTTAAAGATCATTTTTACCTCTACAAATCTTTTGTATATGCTCCCTTCTGTGTATATGTACAACCAGCCAGAATATTGTAATATCCTCATAGTCAGTAAGTCTCTTCTCCCTCCAATTCATATACCACATACCTATCAAAGTGATTTTCTCAATGTTCAGGTATGACTATGTCACTACTCTCATTGCCCCAACCCCTAGCCTCTTTCATAAACTCCTACGCTCCTTTGTACCTTTAGGATCAAATAGAAACTCTTCTGATTGACATTTGAAGCTCTTCAAAATGTTTTCTACCTTATTAAGTATTATTTCCTTCCCTAAACTCTATGATAGTACCACTGTAGAGTCTTGTTATTTCCCACACAAGACACTCCATCTCTTGTATATTTTTTCTTTCTGTAGGCCATTCCTCTTGTCTGGAATGTTCTTATTCCTCATCTCTGCCTCTTGGAATGCCTAGATATGTTCAAGATATTCTTCAAGTATCACCTTCTCTATGTGACCTTTTCTGGTTCCCTCAGTTACTGATAGTTTCTCCAATTATATCTACTTGTTTTGTATTTTGTATGTTTATTATATCCCCTGTTCAAGTTTAAACTCCTTGAGGACAAGGAGGGGCTCTTTTGCTTTTTTCCTTGTTTCTCTGGCACATAGAACATAATACCTGGCACATACTACGCATTTAATAAATTCTTGTTGATTTATTGATTGATAGATTTTTGGAGAGCAGATTTTAAAGCAAGCATTTTGACAGTTTCATGTGGTGTTCTTGAGGACAAGAAGGTGAGACATGCACTAGATGATAACCCAAGGGAATTCAGAGCTGATTGAATACCCAGATGCCAAAAAGCAGCTATCAGTGATTTGGGAGGGCTGCAGGGACATTATTTTGGCCCCTGCAATGATTAGAATGTTTATCAATGACTTGGATAAAAGCATAAATGTTTTACTTATAGAGTGTGCTGCTGACATAGAAGTAGAATAGACAGTCAATAGATTGAGTTACATCTTGGCCATGCAGGCATCATTAAGATTAAAATGAAAGAGATGTATGACTGATGATTTAGGCAGCAATTTTCTGGTATCCTCTTCCTTGTCCTCTTTCTTGCCTCTACCAGGGAGCTTTCCTGACCTTGGGACTGATAAAGGCATTTTGACTCAAACATTCACACCTCTCACACTTGGATTTGTGGGAAGAAGAAGAGAAGAAGCCTCAGGAGTCAGAGAGACTGAATTTGTGGAGGGGGCTATTGCCATGAGGAGTGGATGAAAGAGCCCCAGAGCCAAGATAGTGTAGATGAATCATGTACAAGGAATGTTAGGCAGATGCCCGCCTCATTGCTTAGCTCAGCCAGTTAGCTGCTCAGCCACTACTGCTGACTCATTTGTCCAAAGAAATTAATCCACAACTTCTTGGCTCTGGAGGGTCTGTTGTCACTTCCTGTGGGGCAGCGACTTCTGCCTTTTTGACTTCCAAGGCTTCATTTCTTTTTCTTTCTCTAAGTCTAAATGTGGGAAAGGTGAGTTTGAGAGTCAAAGTAAGACCTTCCCTCAATCTCATGGTCAATGCAAAACTGCCAATAGCAGAGAAAGGATGTAGTCTGTGAATTTCTATACAAATGTGGAGGCATTCCTCTCTAGCACCCGTTGTTTGGTGACACCTTCAGGAGGCATGACCAAGAAAGTGCTATACTAGTCATTTCTCCATGAAACTTTTCTTGAACTGAATAACTTGGACTGAATAACTGAATAACAAGCAAAATTGTTTTAACTACAAATAGACTTATCCATGGCTTCAACCTTATAATTCTGCTTCCTAATAATGAACATGTCTCTTTATTATAATTGCATGTTAGTCTAGGTTTACTGAGCTATTTATGTTTATGGGTAAATTTGTCATCACCACCACCATTGTCATCATATTAAATGACACTTACATAGTACTTTAACGTTTTCTGAGCACTTTACATAATTATCTCATCTTACCTACTTCACAGGATTGTTGAGAAGATATTACAAATATTTTAATATTTATTTTACAGATACCCCATGCATCAATGTCCCCCAACAGTCTCAGTGCTCATATGGATTCAGTTTGTTTCTGATCAAAGAGGTATAGTTTATCTTTTTTGTTTTTTTGCCTCCCATGGAGGCTTACTATAGGGGAAATCCCCCAAATCAGATTAGATATTACTTGTGCCTAGATTTTCTCAAATATATATCTTCAACTAAGACACAGGCACTAAATGTATAATATAGATATTGGGTATTGAATATCCTTTAGTTTTCCCATCACAGAAAATGTGTGAGCTGCAAAGGACTCAAAGGAATCCTTAAAAATATGAAAACATAAAGCCCACAAATAACCCATTCCATTCCCCTGGAAGGTAAAACCATCGTGCAAGACTGCTACACAAATACTTGCAACTTGTTATCAATCTGTACGATCTGAGAAAGTCACAGCAAAAACAGAGTTGGAAGATCCAAATATTTATCCACTGCATACTCCTACCCCGGTGGGATCAAAAAGAAAGGATAAGCTTTTTTGCAACTTTTTTATAGGTTGGAGAAAAAGACAGCTCTTCCTATAAGAGCTCATCACCTTTGATTCTGAGTTGTCAGTCTTCTTGGTTGCAGGTTTGTTTGTAAAGCTCAGAAGAATTCTGTGCTTCCTTTCAACAAGTTGATAAGGCACATAGACATCAGAGCTACCGTTTGTTCAAGGTTTCTGCTTTGTAGTCTTGTCAAATTGGTCCAGAAATTCACACAATTCATCAGGGATTTCCCTGATAAACCAGGCTTATGTACAAATGAGGAAACTGAGATTTGATGTCCTTAAACCTTATCCTTACTACATAACTCAGGGTTGTTGGGAGGACTGAATGACTGAGATGAAAATAGAGAAAGGAGCTGTGATTTTATTGTTTTAGGAAACTCCCTTTACCAACACAGGTTGACACTTCATCTACAACTTGTGATCTTAGAGAGTTGCCCAAAGAGCTAAGAAGTTAAAGGACCCACTTGGAGTAACACTGTCACTGTGTCAGAGGGAGAACTCAAATTTCATCTTATCTCCCCCATTAAATTGTGAGTTACTTGAGAGCAGGAAGGTCTTTTACCTTTCTTTGCATCCTCAGTGCATAGCTTAGTGCCTGGCACATGGTAGGTACTTAATAGATGTTTAATGGCTAGCTGACTACTCCTGACTTTGAGGTCAGCTCTGCATCCACTATGCCATGTTCTATTGTCTCTCTAAGGTATTACCTAAATGTAAAAAGCTAGTCATGTTGGGATTGGAGCAAAACAGGTAATTGAAAATCTACCATTAATAACAATGGCTCAAAGTGAGTTTTCTATGGATATATCAGATCAGTATCTGTCAGTAATCTATCTTCAAAGAGGAGGGATAGTGCCTGATTAGGGAAAAGCATCATCTCATAGTATCTCTGTCTCTAATTGGTGAAAACCATCCAATTAGTTCAGACAGGAATTGCTATTGTCTCCAGCTATAAGGTTGTTCAAATTTGTAACTTTAAAATCAGCATTTATTTTCTACACTGAGTTTAAGCAAACAACTTTGCTTTATTTTTAGGAAAATAGGGACCTCTCGTGGTCATTTATAAAAGTACATTATCGACCTCTGAAAACAACGGAACAATATTTAAAGATATTTCAGGTCTGATTCTCTTTAGAAAAAAGCCTGTGTATCATGGCACAGAAATCATGGTATCTGTTTTTGAATTCTATGGGAACATAAGTATTTTTATTTTCGTTTGAACTGATCATCCCGTTGGTTTAGTACTCTGTTTCTGACAGTCATAACAAAGGGAATTCTGTGGAAGAAAGTGATAGTTGCCTCCTCAGTGGTTAGACACACACACACACACACATACACACACACACACATGCATGTGTATAAAATATTCCTAACTTTATTAATGATCTATTCAATTACATTCATCTTTTATTTATAAATTTATAAATAAAAGTCTTTTATTTCATTCACTGTGCTAGTTCCAACAGGTGAATACAATGATGAGTAAGATATGGTTCCTGTTTCAATTATTTCTTGTTCTTGTTGAGTTGTTTCAGTTGTGTCTGATTCTTCATGACAACATTTGAAGTTTTCTTGGCAAAGATACTGTGGTGGCTAGCCAATATTAAACTTAAAATCTAAAAGGGTACATGTGTATAAGATAAGCAAATGACAAATACTTATGGTATAAAATTTAACTTAATTAGTGTAATAAAAGATTTATGGACAAAATATTATGAGGATTCAGAGAAGGGAGTAACAGTGCCCATCTGGAGATATCTGTTATAAACAAATTCTTATTATTCATGACTTTTCTGTCTTCTTTTACTTAAATTGGCATACCAGGCACCAAATTCCAATCCAAGACTTAATTTTGCAATAAAGATGAGAACATTTCTGGATCTTGGTGAGGTTGTGTCTGCACCAGAAGTGTCAAACTCATGTAGCCTGAGGGTGGCAAGTGAACTGCAAAACTCCAGAGCAGGACCCAAACCAGACTGAAATTTAATTAGGGAAATGATTAACAAAATAAATAAAGTATATTAAATTATAATGTTAATTTGTGGTTTTATAAGTTAATATGTGACTCATAGGGATCTATTTCTATTTGAGTTTGACACTGCTGGAATACAGAATGCCGGATTAAGAAGTTAATTCTGTGGAAAATTGAAATGAAAAATTAGATATTTTAGAAAAATAAAGAGTAAAACAAAATCTTGCTTTTAGTGATTTTTAATTCTCATGTGGTTGAGATAGTGTAATTTATCTTTATCTACTGTAATATAGTAGAAAGAGTTTGGAGTCAGAACACCCGTGTTTCAATCCTGGCTTTGTTACTACCTGCGTGAACTTGAGTGAGGCACTTTACCTCTTAGTGTCTCATCTTCTTCATCAGCAAAATGAAGGTGCTGTACTAAGTGATCTCTAAGTACCTTCTGGCTCTAATTTCTATGGTCATTCTCTGTGTGTCTTAAGAATTTTCTCATTTTGCACTGTGTTGACTGTATTTTTATCCTTATCAGGAGATTAACCACAACCAGGGTTAAGATAAGTACCTTTGTGTGATAGCAAAATTTTATTTGTGAGCTCCTTCCCCTGCCCATTTCCGCATTTTACAGCTCCCTTTTCCTCCTTGAGGCTTCTTTCCACTCCAGCTTGCTCCAAAGAGAGGATGGCATAGCTATTTTAATGTGAATTAATTAAATGTTACTTCTCTAGAGCTTATTTTATATATTCCTAGAATTTTAGAACTGGAAGTGACTTCATAAAAAGATGTTCAAGCTCATGTCAGCTTGTATTATTCAATAAACATTTGTGTTGAATGAATTAGTGAAGTATTAAAAAATTCTAAAATATAAACCAGTGGTGCAATAAGAGACTGATAATAGCAAAGGAAATGGGATAAAACCATTAGACAACATGCAAAAAAACTAGTTTTCTTTTGAATCAGATTTGTTATTGCATAGCTAAAATGGCACAGTGGTCAGAAAGTTGAATTTGGAGGCAAGAAGATTTGAGTTCAAGCTTTTCCTTTATCACTTACTGACTTGTGACTCTGAGCCTCAGTTTCCTTATCTGTAAAATAGGGATAATGGCATCTACCTCACAGGATGTTGTGAGAATTATATGAGATAATATATGTGAGGTGCTTTCCAAACCTTAAAGTGCTATACAAATACTAGCTCTCATTATTCACTGTTTTAGGGAATTTCTAATGAGTAAACTCCCAGTATAACACAAAAGGACATGTGCTGGTATAAAGCCAATCAGCAGTAGATTCCTGAGAGAATGCTACTGTGAACAGCCTTTAAGATTTGGATTACACAGTATTAGTGAACACTCTGTTTATTCCATTACAAAATCAGATTCAGTACAATGTTCTCAGTTTCAACAGTTCACAATATTATATGCAATCTTCAGAACAAGGAAAGTCTCAATATTATATGTTATTACAGAAAGGAACAAAGAACAAGGGAAGAATCAGCTGGTTTCCCTAAGGGAGAAACCA
>JAQQSW010012048.1:0-12614 GCA_028646575.1 Pseudocheirus occidentalis | reverse complement strand
GGGGAGAGGGTGTATGATGGAGGGGAGGGCAGGGTCTGGGAGAGGGATGCTGGAAGCACACACTTCAGTAAAGGGACAGGGACAGGGTAGAGAACAGAACAAGGGGGGGAGGGAATAGGGAAGGAGGGACATATGATCAGACTGTCACAATATGTCCACTGGGAAGATGTCCTATGTAAATTACACATTCATAGCCTGTATTGAATTGCTTGTCCTTCCAGTGGGGGTGGGTGACAAGGGAGGAACTGAAAGAATCTAGAATTTAAAGCTCTGCAATACATGTAACTAGGAATTCAGATATACAGGAGATGGGATAGGAAGACCCTCCCTCTCCTACCAGAAAGTTAGAGAGCAGATCAGGGGAGGGGCTTTACAGTGGGATGGCTGTTTTGGGGTTGGGGTAGGGGAAAGATGGGGAGAAAATATGTAACTCAAAAATCTCATGGAAATGAATGATGTAAACAAGAAAACATAAAAAATTTATATTAAAAAAAATAAATGTAAACCAGTAAAAAAAAAAAGTATTTTTGGGGGGCAGGGAGGGAAGTGAATTGGGAAAGATCATAGAGATCTTAACAGTGATACTAAAAAAGGAAAACGAAAGCATCAATTAATCAGGTTCAGAAGGAGACACATATGATCTGGGAATTGCTAGAACTACCATTTTAAGTTTCAAGTATATAAGAAACCTAAGCTATACACTGTGGAGATTCAGTTTTACATACATAATATTTTTCTGTTCTTTTGTACATTATGAAATGTTAATGTTCACTGATGTTTGTCAAGTTCATAACATTAAGAAATTTTTTAAAAACAACAAGAGACTGGAATCTGGAAATATGGGCTTGAATCCTTAGTGTTGCAAGAGACTTAGCTGGGTCAAGACAAGTCAGCAAATGTTTATTAAGTGCCTACAATATAGAATTTGTTAGGTATTGTGCTAAACCACTAGGAAGTCACAGAGAGAAAACAGTCCCAATTCTTAAGGAGCTCATAGTTTAATGGGAGGTAACATCATGCAAACAACTAGTGCAGGATTGATCATGGATAGTCTCACAGGGAAGGTATTAAGGCTGAGGACTGGGAAAAACTTCTAGTACTGAGGTGTTTTTTTAAAACTGAGGAAGTCCCTAGAGTCAAGGAGTAAGAGAATTCCAGGCATGAGACAGAGCCAGTTGTGTGACTTTGGGTAAATTATTTGAACTCTCTGAGCCTGCTTCTTTATTTATAAAATGAAGCAATTAGACAAGATGATCTCTAAGGTTTCTTTCCAGCTCAAAATCCTGGGAAAGACTCTTAAGTATAACTAAATGTCCTTTTAAAATGATCTTATTAGCCAAAATATAGGGTCATATGCTACAAAACAAACAGATAGTACACTAGCAAGCTAACTGTAGAAACAGGACAGTTAATTTTATTTGTTTCTTGAATAAATAGGTCATGGTCAAGGTACACTGTAGTAGGGTGTGCTCTGATAGAACATGAGATTAAGCTGAGGAAAGGCGTATAAAGTGGAATAGATTGTATCTATGATTTTAGCTATTATGATATTACAAAACGGTGTTTTGGTTCTCTCCAGATCTGTCTTTTATTTGTTGAGGGGTGGCAGTGCGGAATATGTAAGATCAAAACAAATCAAAACAAGTGTTAGGTTTCACCTTACACTTTGCAAATTGGTAAAGACAACAAAAGATGGGAACTTTCATTGCTGGAAGGATTGGGGAAAGATGGGTACAGGAATGCATTATTGGTAAAGCTATGAATTTGTCCCAATTGCTCTGTAAAGCAATTTCTAATTATTCTAAAAAAGTGACTAAAATGTTCACTTTCTTTGGATGCATTGTTAGGCATCCCAAGAAAATCAATAATTAAAAAGGTTTAATAGATACAAAAATATCTAGAAGAGCACTTTTTGGGGGTAGCTAGGTGGCACAGTGAATAGAGCACCAGCCCTGAAGTCAGGAGGACCTGAGTTCAAATCCAGCCTCAGACATTTAACACTTACTAGCATGTGATCTTGGGCAAGTCACTTACCCAATTGCCCTGTTTTCCCTCCCTCCAAAAAAGGCAAAAAATAAAAAATAGAGGAGCATTTTTTAAAAATGTGTGTTTGGTAGCATAGATCTAGAGTATAATGGAATGCTGCTGCATTCTAAATGATGAATACAGAGAAATACAGGAAGACATGGGAACTGATGGCAAGGGAAGTAAACAGTACTGGAAACATCTTATCTACCAGGACTCCATCAAGGCAAATAGAAAAAAATACCACAAAACAAGAATTGAAATGGAATGCTCAGACCTAAAAAAAAATGAAAACAATTGAGGATGTGCCTCCTTCCTCAGTTTCCCAAGGGTGAGGGATGATGGGTGTGGACCACTAGACACAACTGGATGATTCAGGTTGCTTAGTTTTGTTGCACTGCTCCTTCCTTCTCCCCCTTTTGCTATAAGAAATTATTCTCTTGGAAGAGACTGTAGAGAGTGATAGATTAGGAATATACGTATGTTTTAATTTTAAGAAATAAAGGAATTGTTTTAATGTCAAATTCAGGGCACAGAATTAAATTTAAATGGATAGCAACTCTAGAAATGCAAAAGAAATATACTATCTTGAGGGATTGAGATCTGTGAATGTGGACTACAAACCCAAAATACCCAGTGTGCTTTATACTTTAAAAACATTTTCTAAAAACCTCCCAATTAACACCTAGTGCAAAGAAACAATGAATATCAGGAATTCAGACACAGTGGTGAGAGTCTGAAGGACTGATAACAGTGACAATGGCTGGGTCAAGGGGAAAGAGAGCACCATTCCAAAAGCAGCTAAACTGAGATTAACTTCAAAGCTACCAATTTTGGTCCCAGAAAACCGGTGATAAATATCTGCATACAGAGAGAAACAAATAAAACATATCTCTCCTCTCTATAGGTATATGGGCTATAAATTTAAGAGAGAAGGAAGGAGGAGGAAAGGAAGGAAACAAGGAAGGGAGGAAAGAAAGAAAAAAGGAAAGAATTCCCAATTTATGCTTCCTTGCCATGAATAGTATGATACATGGTTCACTGAAAAATTTAGTGACAAATTATTTCTAATTATGCAAGTGAACATCCAAAACAAGGAAATAACTTATATGTAAAGAGAAAAAAGAAAAAAAACACACTCACCTAACAATTGCTTGTCCTCGAGTCAAGCCTTTAATTTTTTGATAATGTTCAATTACTCTGTCCTCACTGCAAAAAAATAAATAAATAAATAAATTGAAAATACATGAAGCTTATGCTTTTTATATAAGGTAATGTCTCCATTTCTGTTCAGGAAACAGAAAATCTTTTTATTTTGTTAAAAAACACACACACACAAACTGTTAGCAGATTCATCAAGGTGGCTCAGATAGAGAAGTTTTTCTTCTCCAGCAGGGGGAAATCCCATTATAATGCTGCTTCCTGGTGGAGACCAGAAGGGTTGAAAAGGTTCAAATGGAAAAAGTAACCTGAATATTCTACCCAAAGACAGGTCCAGTAAGACAGAGATTTAGGTATATTAGCATTTTTCCTCCATTCTCCCCGCCCTTTTATTTCTCATGCAGATCTTCCAATAAAAAAACTGTTTGTGTTTTTTTTTAAAGAACTATCCAGGTTTTCCCTCTTTGTTTGGCAAACACAATTGCTCTAGGAGTATTCCTTACATTCCAAAATTTTTACAGGAAGTTCCTCTCCCAACCCCAACCCCCACTCAATTTCAGATCCCAGGTGGAGAGCTGCACTAGCTCAACCTGGTGATTGGCTTAAGTTGGTAGCTTAGGGTTTACAGGGTATTTGACCTTATTGTTCAACATACAGCAATCACCATTCACTTAGTCACCAGCAGAAGGTAGTATCTTCCTAACATGTAATTTCTTTGTTTCCACTTTCATAGTTTAAGGTTTTGAAGAAAACAAAATCCAGTCATTTGTCATGAATAATGGGGGAGATTGCATATTATATAGAAAATGCTTCTATGGATACAGTGAAAATACAAATAAATAAGCCAAGTCCAAAGATATAAAACTGGGTGAGGTGTAGGATCCAACTCTGCTGCCCTCTGCCTCCCTCCACTTATCCATTCACTAGCCAAGTCCTGTCCTTTCTACTTCCACAACATTCTCTCAACAGACAGCCGCCTTCCTGGTTCCCAGGGGACTAAACACCTTAGTTCAGGATCTTATCACCACTTACCTACATTATTGCAACTGCCTCCTAACTGACCTCCTTGCCCCAAGTCTCTCTCCACTCCAGTCCAACCTGTACAGTGCTGGCAACTGATTTTCCTTAAGTGAGTTCTGACTAGGTCATGCCCCTCCTTAGTGAATTCCAGTGGCTTCCTATTGCCCCAACATAACATACAAATTCCACTGTTAAGTTTTTAAACTTTTCACAGCCTGGACACACAACCTCTTTTTAACCTCATCAGACACGACTCCTTTTCCTCTGCTATGTGATCAAGTCACACTGTCCTTCCCTGTCTTACCACCAATCCTTCATCTCTAGTCTCTATGCCTGCCCATGCCTGGAATGTACTCTCTCCTTACCTCTCCTTCCAAGCATCCATCTCCATCCCTTTCTTCTGTTAAGATGCCAGAAACCTTTCTGGCTCTCTCTCTCCTCCCCCAAACTGTAAGGGCTCTCCCTCCAAAACTATTTTATTTATTTATGTGGAATTGATTTGTATAGGGTGTTTTTGGGTTTTTTTTTTTTTTTGCTTTTTTGGAGGGGGGAAAGTAGGGCAGTTGGGGTCACACAGGTCACACAGCTAGTAAATGTTAAGTGTCTGAGGCTGGCTTTGAACTCAGGTCTTCCTGACTCCAGGGCCGGCGCTCTCTATTCACTGTACCTCCTAGCTGCCCCTGATTTGTATATGTTTTTACTACTTCTTCCATTAGAATGTAAGCTCACTGCTCTATTTGAGTTTGCTTCTGTCTTTATATTTACAGCCACAAAACACAACACAGTTCCTGGCACACAGTAGGTACTTAATATTTGCTGATTAATGGAGAACTGGGAATTGACATAGTAGATTTCAAGTTCATTATGAGGCATCAACGTGTATGACCTGGCATCTAAGAAATGACTTAGGTTTCTGATATCCCTTAGAGACAGCATGACACTCCCTTTCCTCTCTTCATGGCCAGACTCCATCGGAAATACTGTGTTTGGTTCTAGATGTCACACTTTATGAGAGACAATGGAGAGTGTCTAGAAGAAGGCAATTGAGTTACTGAAAATGTCTGAGGCTCATGATATGAAAAGCCTTTTAAAAAGTGGGGTCACAGACTGCTTTGAATTATCTGATCAGCTCTAGGGTCCCCTTCTGAGAATATCTTTTTATGCAAAAAATAAAATATGTAATATTACAAAGGAAACCAAGGTTCAATGAAAAATAAAGATGTAATTTTTTTTTTCCCCTGTTCAAGTCCATGAACCCTCTGCAATCTATCCATGGATCCCTGAGAACCTAGATTAACAACTGGGGGATTCTGTGCAGGAAAGAAGACTCAGAAATTTCAAGATTGCTATCTTGAAATATTTGCAAGACTCTGATGTGAGAAGGATTAGGCTTGCACTGGCCATAGGATTGGCCACACAGTGTGGAAGGAGGCACTATGGAACAAAAAGATCTTTCTCAGAAGCAGGACTAACCAAAGGGATGATGGATCGTCTCAGAAGAGTGTGGGATCTGTAGCACTGGAGTTATTTAAAGCAAAGGCTGTATGGCCATTTTTCTAGACTCACAGGGTCAGAGGATCATAGACCCTGGAGACCCAAGGGGCCACAGAGACCACATAGTCCAATCCCCATTTTTAACTGATAAGAAAATGAGGCCACAACAGTGACTTGCACACCATCATACTGTGTCAGGGACAAGAAGCATTACATAGCCACTGATGTCCCTTCTTAGGATGATATTTTATTTTTTTGCTTTTTGGAGGGGGGAAGGCAGGGTAATTGGGATTAAGTGACTTGTCCAAGGTCACACAACTAGTAAGTGTTAAGTGTATGAGGCTGGATTTGAACTCAGGTCCTCCTGACTTCAGGGCCAGTGCTCTCCTCACTGTACCACCTAGGCACCCCAGGATGATATTTTAAAATAGTTTATCAAATATACAGACACCTTACCATACTTTTTATTAAATTTAATAAAATCGGGTCTTATTACAGAGTGTTTGCCTAGCTACCAAACAACCTGCTTATTTAATAGCATGTAGTAAGGTTCTTTTCAGTACTTTATATATACCTCCTAGCTTTCTGGGGCTCATTTTCCTTGTCTGTAAAACAAGGAAGTTGGAATAACTGATTGCTAAGGTCTCTCCCTTTCCAGTTTTATCACCTTATGAATACATTCAGCTCTTTTATTTAAACCAAGAGCTTTACCAGTAACCTCTACATAGCAATCCCCAGCAAGCCTAGATCAAAGCCATGAACCTAGAAGGGTCAGAGAGGAAGAGGAATTTCTATAGGGAGTCCCAATGTTGACTTGCTTTCCTTGATAGCCTATTTGTTTTACTGAGGCTAGGTACCATCTGATCCTTGATGTCTTCCACATTTTTCTTCTTTTTTCAAATCCCATGAAAAATATTCAGCTCTCAATAGGTTTGGTCTCATGGGATGTCTTCCCTCGGTAGACTGTGAGATCTTTGAAGGCAAAGATACTCTTTTCCAGTTTTGTGTCCCCGGCACTTAGCTCGGTGCTTGGCACACAGGAATGCTTGGCACACACAGGAGTGTTTACCAAATGTTTATTGACTGACTGTGTTTGCATCTTGATGTGACTTACCAATAAGCAAGGGATGGGTGCTCTTGAAGCGTCTGGGTAGGAAATGCCGGCAGGGTTTTTAAGTCTTTCCTGGCATTGTCATCGCTAAAAATAAAAGCAAGACAACAATGATCAGCCCTCATGGTCAGAAATAAAATGTTTTTGATGTTTGTAATCATGAAGGCAACAGCCTCTGGGAAATTATTCTTTTATGCAGCATCATGTCATAAAACCAGGATTCTTTGGGCTGTGTCAGGTGGGCAAAGCTATTAGTAAACACAGAGAATGAGTAAGTCAGCAGGGTGAAGGCAAAAGGACCTAAGCCCACAGGGCCATGTGGTCAACATTTATTTCTGACATTTACTAGCTGTGAGACCTTGGCTGAATGACAATCTCTCTCAGCTTTGGTTTCCTCATCTGTAAAGTAGGAATAATAATACTTGCCCCATCCACCTTGCAGGGTAGCTGTGAGGATACCAACATAATGCATATTAAGTGCTTTGCAAACCTTAAAAGTTATATACATTAGCTCTTATTATTAATAATGCAGTCATCTAAAAAGCATTTGTTGGGCATCTGTAATTATTTACATAACAATAGGGGAAGAGAGCAGGATACAGAAGGCATCTGTAAAATGCTTTGTAAATCATAAAAGTACTCTATCATAAAAGGACCATTTATTAAGGAACATGCACCAGGAGCTCAGCCTTCACTTAAAAAGACACATGAGACAAAATAAGGTAATAGGTCAGACAACTCAGTCCAATCCCACGAAGCTTGTGTCTAGGACTATGCTGGTTGTTGGGGATATAAGTGAAGGGTATTGACAATAAGTACTTCAGGAGCTCAGAGCAACAAGAGATTAATGAGGTTGAAAATGAGGAAAGAAAGCTTTCTACTACTCTGAGGATTTATCCCTTATCCAGCAAACTGACAAAGATGATAAAAGATGGGAACACCCATACATTGTTGGTGAATTGGTAAAAATCAAATTGGAACTATGCTGGAAAAGTGAGGAAATTGTTTATAATCTTGGACCCCAATCCTAGGGATAAAGATCTAGGAAGTTCAAGAGAGAAGATCAAATTAATCAGTATTTGTAAAACACTTAGCAAGTGTCTGACACACTGTAGGCATTAGATTAATGTTAGTTATCATCATTATTGCTAGTGAGAAAGGGCAAATATATTTTTAAAATGAGAGCAATACTTTCTGCGGCAGCAAAATTCTAGAAACAAGTGGCTGCCCACTGATTGTGGAATGACTGAATAACATGGAGTGTATGACTCCAATGGAATATGATTACATTGCAGGAAACCATAGATACGAGGAACTTGAGGAAACTTGGGGAGGCTTGTTTGAACTGATGGAGAGAGAAGCACACAGACAAAAGGACAATATCCAAATTAACCACAATAACATAAAAAAAACAAACCAAACCAAAATCAACAGCACTAAAGGACATCAGAATCCAGATCAAAGGGATGATCGGTTACGACTCCGCAAGTCTGATGAGGTAAATATCTCTTGGTTGGAGTAGTAGGCGGTGTACTAGAGGTGCCAAATGGGGCATACATCAGATATAGTCATGAGGTTGGCTTATATTACTTTAAATATGTTTTGTAACAAGGGATGGTTTGGGTTTTGGGAGAGTGACAGCAAAGTAAAGTCAAAAGCAACAACAAATTAATTTTGAAAAAAGTTTTATGGAGGAGGTGGGCCTTGAGACAGGTAAGAGGTCAGATAGGGAGAAGAGGAGGGTGGACAGAAAATATTACCAATGCCCATAACAAAACTGAGAGCAGAGCTGAACCACCGAGCCTAAGACTAGGTTCTCAGATAATAAAGAAAGCGAATAAAGAATGAGGGAATTTTGATTCCTTCTGTCACACAAAAATCACCACTTCCAATCTTTCTCTCTTTTCTCAAAGCATCATGTCAAAAATCCCAAGGTTGTTGTGAGGATCCAATGAGACAATATTTGTATTCATATATGTGCTTACATGCACATAGTAGGTGGTCTACAAACGCTTATTCCTTCCCTTTCTCCCAAAATCTGAGTTACTGCCTTTTCTTGAAGTCCTAGGTCAAATGATGAGCTGGAAGGTACTTTAGAGGTCAGGTCATCAAGGCTGGAGGAGTCCAGCTCTTACAAAATCAAACTCTACTCAAACCAGGTTAAGATATAATTGGGAAAAAGCAGAATAAAGGAATATACAATAAAACATGCATGATGTTAATATGTGGTTTTCTAAGTTGATATTACAGCTGATGGGACCCTACTTCTATTTCGGTTTGACACCACTGCTCCTGGCCAACCTCCTCTATTTTTATGGGCAAAGATGCTGAAAGCCTTTCTGTTGTCGTTCAGTTATTTCAGTCTGGGGTTTTCTTGGCGGAGATAGTGGAGTAGTTTGCCATTTCCTTCTCCAGATCATTTTACAGATGAGGAAACTGAGGCAGACTGGGTAACGTGACTTGCCCAGAGTGCAAAGTCACCAGTCTCCCTTTCTCCTCCAGAGCCACCTGGTGTGTCTGAGGCCAGATTGGAACACAAAAAGGAAAGTCTTCATGACTCCAAGCCAGCCCAGTTTGTCTATCCACTGTGCCACTGAGCTGCCCCCTTGTTGAACCCTGAGACAGGTCAAATGTGTATTCAGGAACTGGCACTTCCTTAACCTCCGACTCCAAATTTATCATTCTTTCTACTCACCATGTGAAAGATGTGGATTTCTAAATCCCTGAATGAAATCAAATTGCTTGGAATTCACGACTTCATGAGGACAAGCCTCTCTATTCATAACAGATCTTAGTGGGATGGTTTGACAATCTTGGAAAACTGGTTTTCAGCTATCTAAATGTCAAAATATACAATAATTCAGTTTGTTCGTTTTAAAGGTCACCTGCCAGCCCACAGCAGTTATTTCTTTTCCTTCCTAACTTATTTTATGCACTCTTTCACATTTTTTTTACCTAAAAATGCAGAAAGTATGTCTGTCAGAAGCCTATTAATGCAAAAATCTGTGTTGTTGGGTTGAAAAATGAGTCCTTATGAAAAGACATAAACATAGTCTCCTAGGTCCCCAAAACCCTGTAGATGAGAAACCTATAGGGACAAGCACAGGACCAGTGGTTTCAAGGATGTAGAAAACTCCTCCTGTCTGTAGAAACTCCTTCTACTGATATAGGTCTGTACCTTCTCAGTTCTCCTTCAGTACAATTTTATTCACTGGTATGTTTCCCATGGATTCTATGCTCATCTCTATGCTGATAAGTTCCGAATATACTTATACAGCCCTAACCCCTCTGCAAACTGCCAGACACATCTCTAACTGCCTTTTGGACATCAGGATATCTCAAACTCAGTATGTCTAAAACAGAACTCACTATTTTCCCCCTCAAAATTCTCTTCCTTCCTTACAAACTGTATTTTGTATTTACTGTATGTGAAAAAAACATTCTGTGTCACTTTGGTGATCCAAAGATTACACATTTACTTTCATTATCTCCTCCTAGGGTGCTCTAGTTAAGATGGAGTGACAGAATGTGAAGTCTTTGAGGGCAACCATCATTTCATTTTTGTCTTGATCAAATGGTTTTTGTTTAGATTCTTATCTTAAATCTGTCTTTTGAATCAATGCTCCAAAAAAGTTAAACTTTCTCATCTTTTTAATCAGCACAGATTTCTCTCTTCTGAAATACAATGGAAAAGAGCATGCGATTCATCCGTAAAGCTGGGGTAAGAAGCACCGAACTCACAGGAGAGTTGCAAGGATCAAATGAAACAGCAAGTACAGTACTTTGTTAGCCTCAAAGCATTATGTAAATGCCAACTGGTGCTGCTGCTACTGTATACACTTCTGTGGCTACCACTCCCCCCCATTACTACTATTAACACCGCCCCTACTACTGCTTATCACCATCACAACCACTGCTGCTGCTACTACTACTACCACCACCACTACTACTTCTACTACCACTACTACTACACAAGTCCACAACTCCTCCTCCTCCTCCTCCTCCTCCTTCTCAGAGTCAAGTCAACAAGCATTTACATATGTTAACTCATTTGAGTCTCACAACCACCCAGTGAGGTAACCTGAGAAAGATTAAGTGGGCTTGCCAGCCAGGGTCAAGTAGCTGTCGTCTTCAAAAGTAGGATTTGAATTCTAAACTCTGACTCCCAATAACAAGGTTCCATACACTTTGTCATCTAGCTAGGAAGGTAAGCAGGGCTTTTAATAAGCTTACTCTGCGCCAAGCATTGTGTTAAGCAGAAGAAGCCTCCTAGGGGGCCTCACTGAAGTGAGTGCTGGGTAAGTGACTTGCTCAGGGTTACATAGGCAGGCAGCTATTGGAAGAGGTCCTGGAATATGAGTTCTCCGCATCCAGAGCCCATGAAGGCTGGCAGGCCCAATGAAGATGTCTGACTCCCACCAACACCCAGGAAATTCATTTACCCTTCAAACAAAACATTCCTGAGCTTGGATGGAAACATAAATGTTATTTTAAGCATGCGTTGGAATGGTGAGGGCATGAGCACTTGGTTTATATGTGTCCAGGCTAGAGATTGTTCCTATAAATCTAGATAAATCATTTGTTCCAAATGACGACACCAAATCATTCTCACATCGTGAGAGGGATGCATAATTGGGAAGAAGCTTGACTCTGACATTTTATCTGATCTTCCCCTCAAATCTTTTTAAGATCCAGGACATGAAGCTGTCCAGAATCGAATAGGATGGAATGTGGAACAAGTAGGTATTTATATATCATTGGCATTTATAGAGTGCTCTAAGATGTGCAGATGTACAAAAATTATATTGGGTACATTATCTCATTTGAGTAAGTTGGCAACCCATTGGGGAAAGGTGACTAGTACAAGGGAAAGAGTATTGTACTTGGAGTAGGACAGGCTGGTTTTAAAGTCAACCTTTGAGACTCAGTACATCTATATGATCTCAGGCTAATCACTTAACTTCTTTGGTCCTCTGCTTCAGTATCTGTGAAATGGAGGGTGGGTGGACTAATTTAGATGCTTTCTGAAGTCTCTGGTTCTAAATCTATGAGCTTGATAGTATCATCCCCATTTTTACAGATAAAAAAAATGAATCTCAAAGAGATGAAGAAATTGGCCTCAGGTTACACAGCTGATAAAAAAATCTCAGTAGGAATTTGACTCTAGGACTACCCCTATTTCCCAGGCCCAGGGATCCTTCTACTGATGTGATAGAGATTATACCATCCAGGTTATGGTTTGTTCTCAAAGAGGACCATGACATCAGGTAGGTAATACCATGATACACAAGTGATTTAGATTTAAGTGAAACGGGGCTGTGCAAAGTCACCAGCCTCACTTTCTCCTCCAGAACCACCTGGTTCAGGGGCAAGACATAGATAGAACAAATGAAGATGGCCTCACTTATAGTGGGAAATGTGGGCCTTTTTAAACTATCTTTAACAGGTCTCAGTTTGAGTGAGGCAAATCACCATTGAGTGATTAAGACTAGGTAAGAAATGAGGCAGAGAATGG
Source organism: Pseudocheirus occidentalis (assembly GCA_028646575.1). Lineage (NCBI taxonomy): Eukaryota > Metazoa > Chordata > Mammalia > Diprotodontia > Pseudocheiridae > Pseudocheirus > Pseudocheirus occidentalis. Next base: position 288 of record JAQQSW010012048.1, on the reverse strand, counting down.
CCTCTTTTACCTAGTCCAGTGGTTTTTAATCTTCCTAATGCCGCAACCATTTAATACAGTTCTTCATGTTGTGGTGACCCCCAACCATAAAATGATTTTTGTTGCTACTTCCTAACTGTAATTTTGCTACTGTTATGAACTGTAATGTAAATATCTGATATGCGGGATGTATTTAAGTTGAACATAACTCAGAGGTTGAGAACCACTGTCCTAGTCCAAAAAAAAAAAATCAACCTGGGAAGGGAAGACCCTCAGGATTTCCGGCCAAAACAGAAACTACTGCTACTT